>JAVSCE010014574.1:0-116491 GCA_032199065.1 Smutsia gigantea | reverse complement strand
GCTGGGATAAGCTTTTCCCCTTTATGTACCTCTTCCTCTAAGTCAAGCTGAGACTACTTTTTATGAGAAATTGCTTTTGGAAGAATGGATTGACTTCCCACTTAACAATTTAAAAAATATTTCAATAGGTAGGGATCTCAATATACTAAATCTCTGATTAGGGGTAAGCAAGTGGAAACATTTTAACTGTCTCTGGAACCCAAAAACTTCTAGAATCTAAGTTTTTGGGGAGAGCCTTAATGCTGGTTAAAAATCTCTTCTAGTAAGCCATCTTAGAGAACTGAATCCAAATGTCTCTTTTCTACTAAAACTTCATTTTTTTTTGTTGTCCATCTTCCCCTTGGGAAATATTTTTGGTTAGGATTTATCTTATCCCAGAGCCTTTCTAACAAGATCTTTTTCTAAAATCTCTGAAGTGAGTGACGCTGTTCTCCTCGGCTTCAGTGTCACTGGGAAGCCCAGACTCCCAGACATTTTCTGATCCTATTAGGTGTTGATTACATTGTTGGCCTTTACTCCTGGTGACTTTTTCTCCCCCTTTCAAAGTGGCAGTTGCTGTGATTGAATGGGTTTTAAATTGTCTCAGTAGGAGTTCTTTATAGCTTAAATCCTTTTGGATTTTCCATCATTTCAGGGGAGGGGATGAAAATAAAAGTATGAGGCTTTGTCAGACATGTGTTAGTGAAACTGAGAAGCTGTACATCCCCTAGGGAGGTTACAGGGTGATGGGACAGCAGAGCGTCAAACATTAATCCCGAGGAGTTTTGTTTCTTACACTGGATTCCAAACCAGCTATTATCCTGGTGGTGCCCATCTTGTTGGCTTCATGTCCTTGATTCTCCAAAGCTGTTGTGGCGAGGGCTGAATCCTATTCTGTTAACCCTTGTCTCTGATTAGATTGCATATGGCTTCAGCATATTTAAGTTGATTGACTTAAAATGCTTTCCATTGGGCAAAAAAAATCAGATGGTTTGGAGAATACAGAAGAAATTGGTTTGCTCCTTCAAGGGTCTTTGGGTTGAACTTCCGTGGGGGAAAAACGCCTTTTTTATGTGCTTTGCAGAAGCAGGAGTAACCCAGATGATTTACTCTAACAGGTTTGTTGGTTTTTAACGCCCCCTTGACTAATCAATACTAGTTTTTGTTTGCCTACTTGCAGGTAGTATTGCTGGTTGAACAACATCAGAGAAACTTAGATTTTATCTGACAAATTTATTGTCACAGTGGACTTACATTTCATACATACTTAAGGAGAGTCGTATTTATAAGAATCTGTAGATGTGGTGTTTGGGGTATAGTACTCCAGTGAAACATTGTGTCCCTAATTAGTTTAGGGATGTGTCTCTTCCTATTGTTTAGCTGTCTTTGCTGCCAGCCTCCAAGAGTAGAATTCTTCAAACTCACTTAGTGAAATTATTTCTCCAGTGGGAGAGTGGGTATGGATTTGAACTGATTCTGTTTCCTTACTTTTGGAGTCTGACATTTTATCTTTCAGACTAAGTAAATTTTCAGTCACAAGAGATAGTCCTCGTAGCCAAATGTATGTAGAAATGCTATTTAAGGCTTTTTTTTTTTAAGCTGAGACATCTAAGGTTTCATAATGTATAGGCTAAACTACAGAGCAGATGTTAAATGCATTCTCCCTCCAATTCCAGAGACTGGATCAAATGTTATGTAATTTGGAGTATTTCCTACATTTATTCGAAGTATAACTTTTGGAAGATCAAAATACATCATGGTTGTCCTACAGGCTTTAATGTTTTAAGTCTACTTGTGGGTTATGTAACTGGGTATTTTACTGTATTTTATGGAAATTTAGATGATCATTCTGTGTGTTGTTAAAGTACATTAGTGACTGAGGCCAACAGTTTTATTCACATACATATACAATTTGGGGGTGATAGGCCTGTTCCCATATAGAAATTTGTTATTTAGATAAGCTATATCTGTTAGTCACTTATTTAGATTTAGATAATTTTGCCCTTTCTGTATATCCTCTTCAAAGAAACTTCTTGGCAGATTTCTATATGCTGGCCTTTCCTGTACTATAGAATCTGCTGACTATGGCTGGGTCTTTAGTGTTCTAACCCATTGCATAACGCCATGCATAGAATTCAAATCTGGGTCAAGCTGGGTGTTGGATGGGTGGGAGAAGCAGAAGAAGGTGGTAGTAGAGCCTGAAGCAAGGAGAGAAGATAGGGAAATGCTGGTTGTGTTGAGAAATACCATAGCATCACGTGGCTACAACATGGGGCAAACGGAGGGCATTGCTGAGAGAGCTGGGCCAGAGCCCCATGAGCCCCGTCACCAAGGCCTTGAATGCCAGGCTGGGTTGGTAACTTAGTTCAGGAGTCAGAGGAAACCCATATAGTTTTTAAACAGGAGGAAGGGTTAAAACTGTAGGTATGGCCAGCATTTGAATTATTTTCCGGAAACCAAGGTTTGACTCTCATGAGTGTTCTCTATCTGCCAAAGCTGTGTTGGCATGTGAATTAATACCTGTCTCTTTTAATAAAATAGTCTTTTCTTTACCTTCCATTTATATGTCCTGATGATTCATTACCAGAAAAGGTTTGGTGTAACTGTGATACAATTCTAGGTCATGCCAGTACTTGATACCATCCCATTAAAGAAAGACAAAATGAAAAACATGGTCTTAGCCATCTTTAGACCTGGGCTTCTGGAATATACTGGTTGCAAGGTATGCGGTACAGAGGGCATGGGTGTTAGTTTCAGAGTTCAGTAGATGCTTGACTAGATGTTTTGGTTTAAGTTTCTTTTTATAATAAGTAATTCAGTGGAAACAGAAGAATTTCCCCTACATGGCATCTCACTGTGAACTGGACTTATTTGATGGTCCCAGTCTGAATGGGGAGTGGAAACTCTGGCTACTACACTTCCTGTAGCCTAGTGTCGCTCACTTGTCCGGGTCTTGTCTGACCCTTGTCATTGCTTGTGAAGTTATAGCTTCACTGTCTCAATTTTCTGCAACTTGAGTTTTCTGTTCTTTTTGGTAAGATTGGAGAGAGTGGCTTTCTGAAGCACCCGACATGGGAAACATGTGGTTCTTCGTACTGCGTAGCCTTGAGTCATGTCAGTGTGTTTCCGCTTCCCTGGGCATGTCGTGCCCTGGCCAGCACCCTCTTGAGGGGCCTCCCTTCACCCTGAGCCAGGCCCAGCTGAACGGCGCCGGGACGCCCTCCTGGCCCGCTGCCGTTCTGGGATGGCGGGAGCCTTCAGACAGCTGTTTCACTGGACAGCCACTGATTGTGTGGAAACTCAGACTCCTGAGGTCGTGCTTTTATTTTTTTAATTTCTTATTAACTTTTGTTAATTCACATCTCCCTCTCTTTGCATGGCTTTTTAAAAAAACATGAATGTGAGATAATTTCGGAGCCAGTCAGTTCTGTCCCTGCTCTGCACACCCTTTCAGACGCCGTTTGGGTGGCCTCCTGGCTCTGTCAGCTTACGGCAGTTTAGGCGCCACTCTGTCTGCTTTGCCTTCCCCGCATTTGTTGAAATTGGTCTTCTGCTACCTTTCATGCTACTCTCTTGCTCTCATCTTTTTCTTTTGCCCTCTGACATCATGTCGGCTTTGGAAAGGAGAGGTGAATAGCGTGCGGTCAATCTGCTACATTTGGCCAGAGACCTGTGTTAGCACATTCAAAAGAAAAGACTGGAAGTTAGTTGGGTTTTTATATAATTGTCTCATACAACTCAGGCCCTATTACTATTATAAGATTAAAGATATCTCTAGATGATTCCTAAATGACCTGTTGATATTACTTAGTCTCTGATTCAACCAATTTCAATTTATAGGGCAAACCAAAGATTACGGCAGCATGTTGGCGCTTGTGTTCCAGAAGCTGCACAGTGTCCTGGAAGAACAGTGCAGTGGGACAGGGACAGGGGCGGGTACCCTCGCACCTAACTCTGTGCACCTCTGAGTTGAATTACTCCCCCACTCTGGGACCCAGGTCCTTATTTTGTGAATAAAGGGTCTCTCCTCTGAGGTGATGTTTAGGGTAAATGTTTTGTGATTCTTAGGTCACACGGCCAAAGGGGAGGACACGTATGGGCCTTGTGTAAAAGCCACATGTGGACCTCTCATTCTCAGGTCTTTAGTCTGGACTGGGAGACTCAAGCCCAAAGGAATGGAAGTCCCTGTGAAATGTCATCGCTTTCTCTGTGATGTGGAGCATGGAGGCCTGCTCTGGTTCTCGGCTTTTCTGGGCCTGAGGCTTTGGTTCCTGGAACACAGCTCCCCCCCGCCCCCCACGCTTTTCTGCACAGCTGGTGTGTTAGCTGTGAGTGAAATCACCCTGCTTGCCCTCTGCTAGAAGGCTTGAAACTGTTACAGTCAGCACTAGACCTTCTGAGGAAGGGAAATGCTGTGTCTGAGCAAGCTCCGTCGAAACTGTCCTCACACTGAATAGTCCCACTGACCCATCAAACATGCCATATTCTAGGAAGGAGGGAAGAGTTCAGTATAGAAGCATGTAAACAAACTAGCGAGTGGAAATCATGGATCATCTGATATACTTATGTTCTGTTGAGTTTGAAAGATCTGGACATATTACTCCTATAGTCTTATAAACAAACAGAGTATACATCTACCAAAGGTCTGTCAGTTCGATGTGGTCTAAGTTGGAGGTTTAGTTGGAAGTCGAGGAGCCCAATCCAAGTTAGCTTGAAAGTAACTCATAAAATTTATGTTTAGGAGTGACTTTACCCGTTGCTAGATCCTGAGGCCCAGGTGTTATATTCACACCTCCCTCCCTGCACCATCTGTTAACTGGGCTTGTGCATATTGACCTCAGGGAAGACTTACTGGGGTCAAGTTCCAGCCCCAGGCCAGTCACTCAGTTGGGGAGAGAGTTATGTATGACTGCCCTTTCTCAGGCAGTAGCCCTCAGGCAAGCACGTATAAGGGAGAGGAGCTTCTCCCCAACAGAACAGGGTAGGCAGTAACAGTCCTCCACCACTCCCTGCTTTATACAGTCACTGTGAAGATTTAATTTGCAGAACAGGTAAGCAGAAAGGAGCAGAATTTAGACTTTTAAAGTAGGCAGAATGGAGCCATTGGAGGATCCAAATGACATAATGAATGATCTGGTCAAATTTGTCTTCTTAAAAGCCGGACCTGGGCTGCACGTGGAAAATCAATCACCTAAACTGAGTTGGAAATGGGAGACCAGGTAATGACCAGAAACTGGGAGCACCTGGTACCGACTCAGGACTCTTGTCTTCTGCTGTATTTGGAGCTGACCCAGAGGAGTTAGCAGTTCACTGTGGGAAATCTGACAGATGAGAAATGTGTGTATGACAAATGAGTGCACACACCATGGCTGGCAAAGATAAACGTCCCAGATTTATTAGGCTTTGTCCACACGAGCCATTTCCCACTGAAGAGTCCGCCACAGGCGTCCCGCCCTTGGGTGTGTCAGATTAAGTCCCCCTCCCATCTGGGTTTTACAGCCGAGGTCCTTCTAGCTGTGGCTGAGCCCACGTTCTCTTCCAGGGATCATGGTCCCAGGAACCCATCGATAGGGCTTCAGCAGCTCTGTCAGTCAAATCCTGAAAATGTATGAGAAGGTCCATTCTTGTTAGATTAGAGAGGGTTAACCTGAAAGAGATTAGGAATCACTTCTTCATGGTAGTCCCCTTGGAGAAAGAGCCCTGCTTCCTCCCATAGCGCCTACACTGAGAGAGGCCCACAGTGTAACAGGATGTTCCAGTGATGTGTGTTCCTGGGGCTGTTCAAGGTGAAACATGGAACGTGTTTTTATAAAGAGATCTTGTTGTCAATATAGTAACAAATAAGAGTAATGTTGGTATTACTATGTAAACTAACGCTCTCCAAACTTATCTGTTTAAAAACAAGAAACTTAAGCTTTTACAGCTTGTATTGCCAATCTATGTATATTTAGAAGTTTTTTCCAACTGTATTAATGCTACATATCCTATAAAACATAAACTAGGTGTTAAAGGACAAGGCAAGAAACAGAATGAACGTTCTTCCCCACTCCAGTGAATTGTCACAACTTCCTGACTTTTGAGACCTTTGGTTTAAACGACATGAACTAAAATAGATTTTGCAGAGTTAACTAGAAGTATGCCCCAGCGCTTTTCTTATACTATTTCCTTGGAAAATGTGTTTTAAGGTCTAAACAACCATTTTACAAAAATGGGAACTATAATTTTGCTATACATTTGAGACCCAGTATTTTCCTGCTGCTACATTGCAGCGTCTCGAGACTCCAAGGCAGCCAGCCTGCGATGGTGGGACTGCGCCTCTCCACATCCTGCTGGCCCCTGGGGGTCCTGAATGTGCTGGCAGTTTTTTCTGATCTTCTGGCTCCTCGTCTATGCTTTTAGTTTAACAGTCTTTTTTTTTTTTAATTAAAAACAAACAGCCATCACCACAAAACATTAAACCAAACTTAAAATTAGGTTTAGCTTAAATTACTGGGTTAACAGCTTTATTGAAGAGTTTTTTGAGGGGAGAGAATAAAATGCCAGACTTGGTTTCTCGTGTGTTATCCTATTTAACTGCCGAATAGGAAAACAGGAAATAGAAAAAAAAGACTGGAATGAAATAACAAAATGCTAACAATTAGTGATGTTGTAGGTGGCGTTTTTCTCTTCATTTCCCAGTTTTCAGTGGTAGAATTATTTTCTTACAAAACTGGACATTTTTTCCAAATGTTTCTCCTTTTTTCTAAAAGTGCCAGAAACTCATTCGAGCCTGATTTAAGAATGGCTGCATCCATGGGCAGCGATGGCCACGGAGACATGGGTTGATATTTAACTATATTTTGTATTCTGAACGACCCAAGTGATAGTATCCAAAGCTTTGTCATTCTTACATCGCCAACTTTGTGAAGTTGAGTGACTGTGAGGCTGTGTGCATGTGTGTGTGTTGCTGTGAGTGCCGCTCACACCGTGTGGGAAGACAAATACGGCTGCATTCTTGATGTCAGCGTGATATCAGTCTAACGGCCAAAGTATTTGAACTCTCCATTATTGTTGAAGGAGGGAAAATCCACACAGCCCCCTTCCTTTCTTCTCTGAATCCCTAATTCAGTTTACACACTCTCCCCTCCCCTGCCCCCTAGCTTGCTTCACACTTAGTTCATGGAAATTATTTTTCTGCTGTTGCTGAAAAATAATTCAATTCTGGTACTTCAAGCATCAGATGACTCTGATTGTCTTTCACTGCTCTTGCCTTAGAAGAAATTAAATCACTAGCAATATTTTGCATCCAGCCAACACACAATAAAAGTCCTGTCTCCCTTGGGTTTGAGAGCCTTGGAACTTTCTGAATCAGTCAGAAATTGTAGTGGAACTGAGACTGATTAATGAGGAAGCCCAGTTTTATTTTTTAAATACAGTCTCTCTTCTAGCCCAGGTGTGTGCCCTTATTTTCATTAAAAACAACTGATTCTTTTTCCCTTACATTTTTTAGACCTGAAGCCTTCCTTCCATGTTTTTCCCCTCTGGCTCCTCGGTGGATAGCTATCATTTTAATATAAATGACTCTTCTGTAGATTTGAACTTTACTTGGATTTTCCTTGGCAGAAATAAGATTAGGTAATTTTATGACCTCCTAATCCTGGAGGTACCAGTTTTCCTAGTTTGCAGTTTTATTATTGGCTTTCTCCATAAAAATGTTTTCAGAACATTAAGATAAATGAGCAGTAGAGCAGTTGGTAGTTGATTTTCATGGAACAAGCCTGTTTATTTCCCCATTACGTGGTGCATGTCAATGAAAATGCCTAAAGCATATTAAAATATCTTTGAACCATGAAACTCAGACATTTCTCTCGTGTTAGCTTTGAACATAATGGCCAAAATGGTACCCATTAAAAAGTAGAAATGTTCACATTTTTTCCTCAGTAATCTCAGTAGTATATTTGTACCAATTAAATATTTAATTTAAAAATAAACTGTATTCTATGCTTACTATTAAGAAGCAAGATACTTTGGGAATGGTATAGTCCAGGTTTGTTCCCTGCAGACATACACAGGTCCAAGTTTTCTTTGAGGGGGCAAGTTCAGTCAGCTAGCCAGTATTGAATGCAGACCCTCAGGGTTTTCAGTACATTAGGAGCCCCCTTTACCACTTTCCTTCCCAATTCTTAAAAAAATTGGACAGGGTGAATATAATTTCAGGGTCTAGTTTCTTTTCTTTTAATATGCATGTTCTGACTTCTTCCTTTTTAAACCTCATTATAAATTGAGTTGAGAAGGAAGGGGAGGAGTGTCTTGGGCGTGGAGCCTTGGGAACACTCCTGGCCCAGCCCCCCAGCCTAGTGCCACATTGTCCCCCGAACATCCCCTGGGCCAGTTTGAGATGGGGCTGGAGCTTTCCTCACAGTGTTCGTCTGGCTCTCCGTCTGCTCTGCCCTAAGCTTCGTGTTGAGCTTAATGTTCTATTGCTGGTCCTCAGAGTGCCTCACGTAGGAGTTATAGTATTTACAGTTGGTGACACTAATAAAGACAAACACTATGTAGCACTCAGCTGTATACCTGGCATCATTCTAAGCACTTTGTAATTCATTAAGGTAATGAATTCTTAGCAACCTCAACAACCCTAGACGTAATAATCTGATTTTTCCAATGCAGAAGGAGAGACATAGAAAAATTAAGTGACTTATCCAAAGTCATAGCTGGTAAGTGACATGGCTGAGGTTGAAGAGTGTGTGTCCAGTCCCAGAACCTGTGCTCCTCACCACTGCACTGCCCCTCCGCGGCCTGGCAAGCCTGTCTGCCACCAGAATTTCTAGGATTTTTTGAAATTTGCCTTCCACATTATTGGGGTCATTGGTTTATGTCATAAGTGCAACAGCGTCATTTCAAACCCAGAATCGAGTATGCCTCACCTACTAACTGCTGTCTCGAGCCCTCCTGGGAGTATGGCTTAGCTGTGTGGACCCGAGATGCCTGAAAAGAGGACACCAAAGCCAATATTTTGCCCTGTCACAGAATTCCTACCTTGGAGGCCCTGAAAGGTCTGACGTGAACGTGGGGAAATCCAGCCTATGGGGTTAGGAAAGCGAGGACATGGGGACAGGAGTGTCTCTAATGCTGTCTTGGTCATTTGGGCTCCCCACAATTCTGGCGGACGCTGACACTATCTCAGGGTCATCAGAATTAGGGAAATCAGGCAGAATGTTCAGATCCCAGTTATTTCTGCTTGTGCAAGGTTGGAACTGTAGAGTTGGATATAACATTGAAGAAAAAGGATGTCCCCTCAAAATGGTTTTATTTCCCAGGAGAATGTAAGTTCTGAAAGTTTCTTTACCGAAATGGTTCCTCTGCAGAAGAAATCATACCCAAAGAGGCTTCTTACCCCCACTGTGAAGCCGTGCCCCTCCCAGCCCTAACCCTCCCGTGCGGTTCTGTCCTGGACCGGGCTTGGATCGGGAGCCTCGAGGGCAGCCTGCCTTTGGACGGCAGGGTTGTCAGACCCACACGCACCATTGATGGCACTTCTCCCACCCACTTTCTCCAAGCACAGGTGGATCTTTTTACGTCTCAAGTGCTAAATTCTATTTAAATATACTTTTTCTCTGTGGGTCATTTGCTTTTGTCACATTAAGTAGGTTGGAGAAACTAATCCACATGCAGAGCCGAATCAGATTTAAATCTATTTGGGAGTTTATTTTGGGAAATAACATGCTATGTATATGTTTGGTTACCAGTCTAAGTTAAAACGCTCGTGTTTTTATTTGGAGGAAAATTCCTCTTTGACTTATTTTTCATGTGTACTGAAATTATACTTTTGAAGAGCTTAAATTGTGAAAAGAAGATGAGGAGGGTTTTGTGTTGCTCCCTGCATTGGTATTTTCTTAAATAGAGCCATTTTTATTGTGGAACAATTCAATGTGGATTTGGCACTTTTCATCTTGGACAGTTTCGAGAGCAGTCATTTCACTCCTGAACAGTTGGAGAAAGTGTGTTGGGCCAGGCCAGGAGAAGCAGAACTTAAAGCGAGCCTTTTAGGAGTGCTGGCAGTACATACAGTTTCAAGTTGGCCAGAGACTAAGGTTACATTGTGAATGTGTGTGTGTGGTGGGTAAGGAGGGGTGAGGAATCCTGACTAATTGGATCAGGAGTGCGGTTTTATCTCCTTTTAGAAGGCATTTATGTCTCTTTCATGTACTTTGGGCTGAATTGCTAGCACCCAGGAGTCCGTCGCGCTGTGGGGAACCTGCAGCTGCTCTTCGCCACTCATGGCGGATCTGTAGTGCGCACCTCCAGGATCCATGCAAAAATACAGTGTGATGTCCCCGGCTGGGTGGGGCTGTGAGTTTCCTTGAGGAAATGGGCAGGAAAAGAGTACTATTTTAACCATTGTTTCTATATATAATATCTGTACTCGCTGTGGCTTTCTAACTTCTTGAAGGAAAATTAAAAACTAAGGGTAGAGATACAGACCTTTTCTTCAGGGATTTTGGTTTTGTAGAAAGCCTGTCTCGGGAACCTGCCCTGGTACCCCAAAGCCTGATAGAGTCCTGCAGGGTGTACCTCTAGCTTGACCCCATGCAGAGCAGCTACTTCCATCACATTTCACAAAGGAAGACATTGGTAAGCTTAATTTTTTTATTGAAGCGTTATTCTCAGAGACTTCCTTTTCTCTGCAGGATCATAACACTTGATTTATCCAAATATCTATTTATATGAGATTATATATAGAATTCTTCTAGAGTCAGTGTGAAGAATTCTATTCATGTATGCTAAATGTTGAAAGGGACCATGGTTCAAAGTAGCAGCTTTATTTCAAAGTAATTTTCGGTATTATGGCAGCATATTGCATAGTGGGTTTCTTTATGTGTTTAACTGTCTTTCATCATCAAAACAATGATTCAGCAATTTCGTGACCCTTCATAATGCTCCTGAAAGTAGGTCAGCACCACTAAATTCAGTCAGTCAACAAATACTGAGTTGTTATTCTTTTAGATGCTAGTCAGAAGGGATCTTTAAGTTTAAACTGTAGGTAAATGGTAAGTGGCTCAGAACATTTTCCCCACTCTTGGTGGTAGAGTGGAAGAACTTATGCCCTAGCATATATACTTTCATTTCTCTATTTCCCCCCCCCCCCACCCACCCCCGGATCTCTCCATCCTGTGATTTCTATTTGGGAGCAGGGGCTGGTCAGATGAGGAGGATTGGTTCTGATAATCAAGGTCCACCGAGGCCATCTATTAGTCTGACAGATTTCATAGTGATTAGGATTGAATATTATTTGTAATCCAGGGATTTGGGGCAGTCATATATATCTCAGGTGACTTGGGTGAATTTGGATCTAATTCTAAAAGAAATGTTGATTTAATGGTAAAGGTTTCAGCCTTTCTTCCCCAAAGTGGTAGACTTGCTGGTAACATCTGACAGGAGTGTGAGGTGGGGGGTGACTCAGGAGAAGGAGAGAGAGGGGAGCATGCACATATATACAAGTCACCATCGCCGCATGGGCTACAGATCACAGGAAATGTCAGTTTTGTTCCTATTCTTTGTCATTAGATTGTCTTGGAAGAATGCAAAACTTTTAATGCCTGGGGTTTCAGAGAACCTGGAAAGTTAAGGAGGCTTCATTGTACTCATGCTTGTGTTCAGAAGCAGTAGCGTGGTTACTTTGGTCCCCTTTTCTTTATCACTTGAGCTCCTTTCTAGTCTGAGCCACTGAGAGGCATCCAGGGACTCAGTTTGGTTACCTAAGAATTTACAGGAAAGTATGAAACCCTCATGGTGACCTTTTCCCCTTGAATATGGTTTTCAGCCTTTACAATTCATATGGTAACTTGCTGGGTAAATAAATATTCTATCTGGTCCCAAAACACCTTATTTCAAAGAACTCTGTTTCCTTTGCTCTAATAGTTTCAGGTAACATGACCGGGCTTGTAATGCCCCTTTGCTATCTTGTATAATTTTGTTTCCTTAATATTAGCAATATAGTCAAGTGTATAGGAAACTTACTGGAGGCCGGATGTTTTGCTAAGTGCCTTACATGTGTTAGCTCATTTAATCTGTACGACAGGGTTCAGAGGTGGATTAATTGTGTGACTATTCACTTGCATGGCCCCTTCCAAAGTTCTGGAATGGCCTAGCTGTGGATTCATACAATCGTACATACATGTCTTTGCAAAAGACTACCCTCCTCTGTAAATTTCAGCTTAAAGCCTGGTTCTGCCCCTGGGTGGATACTTTAATGATCTGTATTGCATAGTTGAGAAGACAGAAGCCCAGGCCATCTGGCCCCAGGCCTCTGAGGTACTCGGCACCCGGTTAGGAGCCTGAGTTTCTCCGAAGATCTGAGTGAACATACTGCTTTATATCAAAGTTATATTAATTATATTTAATTTGCAATTCTAGATTCTTCTTAGTGTTCAAATAGGTCCTTTCTTGCTTTAATCAGTTTTCAAAGTACCTTTCATCAGAGTTAGAGGTTTTTTTGAAGTGTTGGTACATTGAATGTATGTGTATAGAATTATGCATTAATCCAAATTTGAACTCTAGTGTGAAAAACCTACCAAGTAAACTGGCCTATTCTCCAGTCTCACCTGTTTGGAGCTTTTCAGACATGTGAATCCAGAATAAGGAAGCAAAGGGAGCATTTGGGATGACCTAAAAGCTGGTAGATGTGGGCAAAGGTAAGGACATGCTGACTCACACAGCCTGTAGCTATTGTGTGCTAGTGTCTAGCATCTAATTCTGGAAGACTGACTCCCAAAGTCAACTAATTGAACCTCTTTTCCACACACTGAGGCCCAGTATTCCAGCCCTAGGAGGTGGGATGCAGTCATACTATATTAAGTGGATTAAGCAGAAACTATTAATGCAAATCTGAAAAAGTGTGAGGATAATCTTTCCCCACCTCCGTGTGTGCAGTTGGTGCTTTCATGCTTATTGGGTCTTTTTTCCCTGGAGTTCAGAAAATCAAATGTCAGAAGTGGTAAGCTCTATTTTTGCTTGTGTATTAGAGTTTCCTTTAAGGTATAAGCTAGTTAATAATGTACCATCTTTGTGCTTGAAGTGGTGACAAACTATCTAGGTAATGGTATCTCATAGTTTATGAATCCACTAGTGAACATAAAAATCAGAGGGTTAAATTCAAAGTTTTATAGGTTCTGTAGAACTTAATGTTAGTTCATAAGTTGTTGGATATATAAAAACTAGGGCTTAGCGTAGGTAAATAGAGTTGAGGCATACTAAAGTAGACTTTGATTTGCACATTTATAAGGAACACTGACCGTGTGCAATGGCCCTGAAATAAATGTGACCACTCACAAAACTCCCTGAGCATCCGTAAGACCATGAGAGTCTTTATTGTCTCAAAGTTCAATATGTATTTTCCATGTTTCACTTATACATATCGGTCAGTTGGTAAACATGATTATCTCAGAGACATCACTTCTAACTTTCATAGCTGTCAAGAAAATTTGTGAACATTTACTTTCCAGGAGAAAATTCCAGTGTAGAGATGATAGAGGGGGAAAAGGATTTTTCATGAGAAAGCTCCTTAGCATATTTGGCTGTAGGAACAAAACAAAACATGGGAGACAGCCATGACTAATAAAATATAACCCGTGTCCTGTGGTCAGGTGTTCTGAGGTTTGATCTGGCTAAATAACAGATCTCCTTTATTTTAAGCAAATGTGTTAAGAATGTCTAATTTGCAAAACTGAAAATGTTTGATTCTTAAGAATTTGCATCCTAAGATAGTTTTTAGGTGGGTGCATATTTACTGGTGATGTGTGAGAGTGCAGTGTAAACTGAGCTCGTTCCTGAATTAGAGTTGGAAGTGTGACAGGGAATTTCTAAAGCCTGAGAGACTCTTTTCTTAATGAGGAAGTGGAAAGACTCACAGGAAGTGAGAAGCAATAAAATAGGGAAATGTTCTTGCACCTTAATACTTTAATTTTTTTAAAAAAAGATTTAATCTCTGCAGTTTTCACCAATGACTGAAGGTCAAGCTCTTGAAAATATTTCACCCTTAGAAAACATTTCTGGAGTTAGGTAAGAGTGTTGGAGAATAGGATTTGCTTTCCAGAATGAGGACTTTAACATTGTGATGGCAGTATGTAAACTGCAATCCAAGGAATTTCTGTAGCTGAGGAAAAGTGTTGGGTTCATCAGTTTAGAATCAGAAAATCCCCGGTAACGTATAGAAAGTAGTAGAACCTGCCAGTAAGTGAGAGAGAAGGGTCTGTTTTTCAGTTCTCTGTAATAATATGGCTCAACTGCTTGAAGAGAGTCAGTGCAACTGTAGTTTTTGTTTTAGAGAAACTGCAATGCGAAGACGCGGTCACAAGGCCAGGTTCATGTTGCTGAGGCGGGAACAGACACGGGGGTGCTTTGCCAGTTGCACCAAATATTCATATTTATACCTGCAAATTAGTATGCTTATTTGTAGCTTCTGGAGAAGAGGAAGAGTAAGTCTCTTTCCACGTTGGGCTATATTAACATGTTCTTTCTGCTTTGGATTGACTAGATCTTTAAGTCTTCTTGGAACAGAGATAATAACTTTGCTAAATTGAAAAACCAATGTGAATCATTCTCTTTCTCAAAGGAAAAAAGTCAGGTTACAGTAGCTTTTTAGGTTACCATGCTAGAACGAATGCTAAGATGGGCAATGTCACATAAAAGAATTTGATTAGAGCCCTCTTATTAACATTTGTGATATGAGATTGATTGGTCTCTGAGAATACAGTGGTGGATGTGTTGTTCATGAATGAGCAGTGAGTTCGCCCACCGTGTTGTCTAAAATAGCCCTGCCTGAGAGTCGCATCTCAAGGACATTGATGTGGTGGCTCACTTAAGAGTCTTCAAATTGAATTTTTAATGAAGATATTTTTAAATGATTAAAGCCAGTTTTAAAATGCATTGACAGTTAAAAAAAATCCTATCAGAAAAAGGGTTAGGCCGTTGAACTCTCCAATGGCCATTTTTAGAATCTACTATTTAACATCTTCTCAATTGAGGCCTGAGAATTATCGAAGTGTTAAGACTTCAGTTTGCTTTCATCCTTATTCTAGAGAAGAATATCAGTGGAGCAGAAATGTATGAATTGCCAAATAGTTCTCTAGGCAACTGCTTGGACCTGCCTGAGGCATTGTGTCCAAACCTCTGCAGAGGGCATTAGGAAAGGTAGAGCTGGGCCTGCTGGCAGTCCTCAAAAGGACCAGTTTTGCAGACTTGAGAATTTTTCATCTTTTTGCTTTTTAAAGTTCAACTCCTCCATTTGTGTGTTAGTTGAAATCACTAATATTTTACAGTATTAGTTGCTTGGGAAAAAAATTGCAATTTCTTGTTGCTGTTACTCATATTAAATATATACTTACAGGGTATTTAATTGTATACCCTCTGGAAGAATAAACAACTTTTTTTCCATTTCTGAAATTTGAATAGGCTTTTGGTTCACATGTAATATTGTGGCCAGGACACTGCTGTCTTTGTCTCCCAGCTTGCTGGCTACCCATCTCGATCTCCTCTGTTGGTTCTCCATCCTCCCCTGCATCTCAGGTTAGGCTGCTCCAAGGCTCCATTCTCACCTCCTCTCACCTGGCCTCCTGGCTGTAAAACAATCTCAGTACTGACTTCTGAGTCTGTACTGTCAGCCCAAACCTCTCTTCCAATCCCAGATCGTATTCAGCTGCCTCCTCTTTGCTTGAACAGGTACCTCAAACTAAACATGCTAAAGCCAAGCAATCTTTTCCATGTATATAAATGGCAACTCTGTCCTTCTAGTTGCTCGGGCCAAGAACGGAATTTTCCTTGAATCTTCTTCCTCATACCCCACACCCAGTCTGTCACCAAATCATATTGTCTCCACCTTTCAAAACTCCTGAAACCAAGTGCTGGTCACCTGTGTCATCTGTTTTGGTTGGGCTTGTGCTTTTTGTTTTTGTAGCTATCCCTCTGTGTCTGCCCTGCCTTTCTGCAGCCTGTTCCCACCACAGCAGCTGAGCGAGCCTTTTAAAATGTGAGTCAGTTCATGTTATCCCTCCACTCCAAATCCTCTTTCCATCTCACTCAGTATAAACACTGAACGTCCTAGAAGTGGGTCATAGGCTCTGTATGACCATCTACCACCACTGACAGTCTCCCCTCGGCCTCCCTGCCCAGGCATACTGGTGGCCTTGCTGTTCCTCTAGCGCTCCAGCCGCTCCTTAGGGTCCTGCTTTCCCCAGAGAGCCGCATGATTCGCCCCCTCACTTCTTCAGGTCCCTGCTCAAATGTCACCTTACCAGTGAGGCCTTGTGTTCCATCCTATAAATGTGGAAACACACTCCCTACCCTCCACTGCTGTGCTCCCAACACCACCTGACTTTCATATATATATAATTTGTTTACATAAATGTTTTCTTTATATTTATAAATACAAGTATTTGTAAATATATTTATGTTTATTAAATGTGTTTATAAATACACACACACACACACATAAATATATAAATTTTAAAAAAATGTATAAAATCTTATTGTCCCTTGACTAAAGTGTAAGTTGCATATGAACAGGAACTTCCTTTGCATCCTGCTGTGTTCCTGGCAGCCAGTATAGTGCTGGGACAATGATATCCAAAGATATTTAATAGAATGAATGGATTTTGAATCTTTTTTTCCCTGTAAAAGTTGCAAGATTATGTTATTTTATACTACTTTTGATACTTAACGTTTGTTCTCAGTAACTTTCCATATCCTCCCAGATAATCTCATTTTAATTTCTCTCCATTAAAAAGTCTTAGCTGTCTATATTACAGTTTTCTGGAAAAAAGTCAAACCTTCAGATAAGTTGCAGGCTTTGTGTAATGAACACCTGTATACCCTTCACCAATTATAACATTTTTTTTGCTACTTTTATTTCATCTCTCTATACCTGGGTTTATATAATTTTTTCTGAGCCATTTGAATTAGCTGTAGACATCATGACCCTTCATGCCTCAAATGCTTCAGGGTCTACTAAGATCAAGGATATTCTCGACATTGATACAGTACTATAGTCCAATATAGTCCATTTCAGATTTCTCCAATTGTTTCCATCATGTCTATCGTAATTGTTTTTTAAAATCCAGGATCTAGTCAGGTTTCGTTGTTGCCTTAGTTGTCATGCTTCTTTAAATCTCCTTTGATCTAGAACATAGTTCCCTGAATGTTATTGGTCTTTAATGACGACATGTTTTTAGAACACAGGCCACATGTTTGGCAGGATGTCCTTCCATTTGGATCTGTCTGATTGTGTAATCTGAGTCTAATCATGAGAAAACATTTTTGGCAAGAGTGTAACATAGGAGATGTGCGGTGTGCTTCTTAGCCTGTCACCACTCGGCACACGGTGTCGTTTTGTGTCACTGCTGGTGCCAGTTTAGAGTATTAGGTTAAGATGGTGTCCACCAAATTTCCTTGTTAGAAAGGTGTCTTTTTCCTTTTTGTTGTATATGGTCTCCGAAGTGATACTTTGAGACTACGTGGTCATCCTGTTCCCCAGCAACCTTTCACCCAACGGTATCAACATTTAGTAATGATTCTTACCTGAACAGTTACTATAAGTGGTGGTAAAAATGGCAATTTTCTTTTTTCTATCATTCCTTCTATATTTATTTGATATTCTTCAGGTAAAAAACTTTCCCTTCTATGTCTTCCATGTTTTAAAATCTTTTTCAGTGTAAGTGTAAATTCATAAATTCTTTTCTATTCAGTGTGTCATACTGTCTCATGTTGAAACTCAAATTGTCCCAAATTTGACTAGTGGGGTGCTGTATCTCAGTTTTGATGGAGAAAATAATTGTGGCACCTTTTCTTCAATATAGTTAGGTATCTGAAGAGCTAAAGGAGTCTCCTAATTGTGGTAACATTGGAGGGAACAGATCGCATAGTGGAATCTTCATGGAGAAAACGAAGGGGCCTCGGGTATCCCAGCGTGAACGGTCTTGTTCAGCTGGCTTCCTGCCAACGACTTGATAAATGCTATTCTGGCTGAGGCAGGTCTGGAACTGGGCTCCTCTGTCCTGGATCTATTCCTACTCTGAGCAGGGCAATGAGGCAGAGTCTGGGAAGGCTTGGATCTGTCTCTCTCCAGCAGTGGTTCCCAAATGTAGGAGAGAGATTTGGGCTTTTTTGTTTTGTTTTGTTTCTGGTTTTGGTTTTTTTAGCACAGCTTATGGACCTATAGACTGACTCTCTGGATTGGGCTCCATACTTACTCTGAATGTTTGTAAGTGTTCCTTAGGTGATCTTGATATTGTAGGTTCGGTAACATGCTTTTTGTCTAACTGGAACTTGAGTAGTCAGAAACTCTGTGGTCTATTGGATTTAACTGAACCCAGGCTTACTGGGGCTAAAGGGTATAACTTGTGAGATGAGGATGGGTGGTGGCATACCTGGTTCTAGTTAGACTAGACCAGCCTTCAACCAGAAGGATGTGTTGGCCCAGGAGTGAAAGATCAGACACACATAGCCGATGAGCAATCTTCCTTGCGGATTCTCTTTCCTACAGGATTTACATGACAGGTGCTAAAAAGTGGGGAATAATGGAAAGTAACCTTATGGGGGGAAAAGGACTGCTTTTCATTTCACTTTTATGATAGGAACAGAATGTGTTTGACATCCATTTCCTACTTTATAGTTTGATAGCTGTACAGAAGCAATATATGCCTGTCAGAAATTTATAAGCTATCTTAGTGTTGTTTCCTCCAGACTTAAAGTTCTACTGACTGCTAAAACATATAATTTGAACTTTGTTTAAAGATTTAAAAAGGGGGTGGGATGGTTTTATTATAAATTACTTATTTAAAGCACAATGATTAGTTACATGAGTGAACTAAGTAAGTATCACAGCTACAGGGTAGGAGCTGAAGTTCTAGTTTGGGAACCATGTTCTCTAGGTGGTAGGTACCATATAGATAACTTGAGTGGCTATAAAGTATCGTTCAATTCAGGAATGAAATACTTGGAAAATGGATGTCTGGATTATTTAAGATATAGTTAGATAACAAATAATATATGGTATCTTTTGGTGAGGTCTCATATTCTATTTTCTGTAATGTTCTGGTATCTTAATACCTAACAGCAGATTGTTTAGCAGAGTAGAACTTGCTTATATTTTCTGGTGCATTGGAGAAGAGGTGAAATTTATTCTTTGAAGGTGATATCAGGATACTATAGACAGTAGTTACCCTAGAAATAAGATAATAGGCAGAGATACCTGCAAGAAGTTAAAATGTGTGTTAGAGCATTATGGGCAATTTTTGTTAACCACCCAAAGTTTTTATAATGCTCTAGTGCTAAACAAAATTATTTAATCCCTTTTAGAAATAGGTTGTCTTATCGCTTCGGTTGAAAAAGAAAATGAAAATTGAGACTTGGTTTTGTGGCTACTGTTAAATATATCTGATAAAATTGCATTGTTTTGTCCTTAGCAAATAACAATATACCCTCTTAATTTTCACAACAGTATACAAGGCAAGTATAATTATCACCATTTTCAGATGCAACCAACCAATAATAAGACTAAGTAACCAAGTTGAAGGCACTCAGCTGATTAGCAGCATTGGCACACTTTGAACTCAGGTGCATTGAGGCCAAGACTATTCTGTAAGGCTTTTCCCCTGATGACAAATAATACTTACCATGAAGAAAAACACCAAGTTAGAATTTTAAGAATTAAAATTACACATAATTTCATATCCGAGAAATAAACCTTTTAGTGTTTTAGGGGATACTGTTCATTATTGGTTTGGGTAAGTGTTCAGTTAGCTTAATCTAATGCTTGTGAAAAACGTGGAAATTCTTTAAATTGTTGCATCTTTTTCTTTAAAATGATAGCTTGATAAACCTAGGCTCTGACATTAACTTGTCAATTGCTTGCAATTGTAGCATTCAGACACACATATAACTTAAGTTGAGAATGACAGCTGTCATTGGAAAGCCTGATTTTGTCCTGTGTATGGGACAGAACAGTCTTCTCCAGACCTTTCCATCACGTTGCATCCTTGTGCACATGTGTTCATGGATTTTCTGGCCTGCAAACTAAAATTTGAGCATACTTCATTTTTCTCCATCATGGCTATTGCCTTTCCAGTCACATTAGTGCCTTGTAAGGGATTCAAAGTCATTGTTTCTGGTCCTATCCTGGCACTTAAATATCTCAGTAAGCCTGCACTTTTCCCCAAGAAGGTTCCTTGCTCTGCACAGACTCTCTGGCCTGCTAGCACTCACTTTAACCTTCGTTTCTTCATCTCTGTGGTTAGGGCATTAGAAGTAGTCACTTAACACCCTCTCCAGCCCTGACAGTCCCTGATTCTCACTGCTTCCTGGGATACCAGTGATCTTGTGTCTGTGACTGTCTACACACATCATGAGCCAGGAACAGGTGTCTGGTACAGGTTTCCTGGCTTGTGATTCCCATCCTACTGCTGTAATTATGTTAGAAGATCAACTAGGTGAGGGACTTGGTGGGGCCTGTAGTCATGAAGTGCTCATCGGAGTTGAGGGTGGATAAGGGTATGAGTGTTCAGAGAAAGTGACTGGGAGAATTTACCCAAATTGCACCAATGTTCAGTGAATGTTTGGAGGTAACTCTTGAGGCCCAAAGAAAGTTCAGTAGACCTAAGGTGGGGCAAGCAGAAGGTGGTCAGGAGGCTTAGTTGAAGAAGGAAATCTTGGTACTGAGCTCTCAGAGGTAGACCTATTTTAATTGTAGATGGTGCAAGGTCTAAATGGTGACTGGGGTGGATTGGAACTGAGATCTTTAGGTTGGTGGCAGTCAGAACACCTTGATGGCAACAGTTTTAGAAGGAAACTCATAACATTAGTTCAGTGGAGTAGAGGAGAAAGCACATACAGTTTAGTGTTCTACCTGGTTCAGGTCAAAACTCAGATAACCAGCTTTGTGATGTGAGCATCTTTGACTCTGTATGAATCTGTAAACAGAGGTTGTCACCAAATCAGGCGATGTTAGAAAGGCCTTAAGAAATCAGCAAAGCACTGTGCAGACATACCAGTTGTTGGTCCTTGATATGGCTTCATTCTTTAGTCTCTTCCTTTTATTTCAACAAACTGAGTATAAAGTGGGAGCAGAGCCATCACTTCTACATCTCTTGTATCCTTCCAACTTTTATTCAGTTTTTAGCCTGTCTATCCTATGTAATTGATCTCTGACAGAAATTTTTGCTAAGGAGCCACCCCTGGTTGAACTTGTCTCTGTGAAAGGGAGTATGAATTTAGACTTACCTCACTGCATCTGTAAGATCTGAAGTTAGTAGCAACCATACATGGCCATTATTGGGATTTCAAGAAGGTCCTTTTTATGACCTTTAATTGAACTTTTTCTTCTGTTTACTCTCATTTGAAGAGTTGCTATTTGGATTAGTGATGGCACTTTGGAATTTATGCAGAGGAAAACATACTGTTTACTGAGTCTGGGAGCCTTAAAGGCCTTCTGTTCTTCTCACAGTGATGTTAAATTCAATGTTATGCTGCCGTTAGAAGTTCTTAAAGGCAAAGGATATTTCCACCAAGGAAAGGAGGCATTTTCAGTTTTGGGTCCCTCCAATTCAGAGCTGGAATAACAAAAAATATTTGCATGCATTCATTATATAAAAGCAGGCTTTTTAAAAGAGGGAGGAGAGGATGAAATTAAGGGTCAAAGAGAAAATATTGTACAGGTGTGTACTTAGAGAATAGAGGGGGTGCTCCAAGGGGGGCAGGTGCTTCTTGACTCTGGGGATCACGGGCTCTGTGTGGCCAGATCTTCTTAAGAGAAGCTAAAAATCCAAATTTGTACATAAATCCCAAGAGTTTTTAAAACTTTGGTAACTAATTGAAGTGTTTCACAAACAGAACATGCTCACAGGCTGCGGGTTTGCAGGCCGATGGTTTGCGACTTCTGCTCTCAGTGCCCAGGTCCGCCACGTGAGACCTTGCATGGAGGTTTCCTGCTTGCCTCCCAGCCCCATCCTGCATGCCCTGGGTCACACTTGCAGCTGCCCCTACAGCTGGTAGTTCTTCTGCATCCCATTGTTATACCTGTGGCTCTGCCCCCTGAGTAAGCGTCCGGCTGCCTAAAATGCATGTTTTGACCTCCTCACACCTGGCAAGCCTTTCTCTTGCATTAGCAAGAAAATACCTGTGCCCGGCACTGGGCTGTGGTGATGGGCGGGACAGTTCTTGCCTTCAGTGCCTTTGCGATTTCTGGCCCAGGTCTCCTGCCCTACAACCTGCCCCAGTGCGGTTCTGCACCCACTTCTGATGTGTGTGGGCTTTTCACACCACCAAGCAATTTGCAGACACCAGCTGGGGGTCCTCTAATTCAACTCCATTCTGACTTATCTACCTGGAGATAGCATCAGATCCCACAGGGTAAGGGCTCAGTTGTTATTCGCACATTCAGGTTGTCACCTGTACTTTTGACCAAATTCTGGCTATACACCAGAGGTTTCCATGACCCTCTTTTTGGGTTTGATTAATTTGCTAGAGTAGCTTACAGAACTCAGGAAATCTGCTTCCTCGCTAGGTTACTGGTTTGTTATAAATGATATCAAAGGATATGAATCACCAGCCAGATGTACCTGAAGACATACAGAGGCCCCGGTATGTGGGAAGGGGCATGGAGCTTCTATGCTCTCTGACCATGCTACCCTCCCAAAGTCCCACATGTGCACCACCTGGAACCATTACCCACCCACTAGAATTGCTAAAATGAAAAAGACTGACTAGAACAAGGATTGGCCTGAACGTGGAGCAGATGGAACTGTGATAACTGGCTGATGTGAATGTAATACTGCTCAGCCACCTTGGAAGATAGTTTGGTAGTTTCTTAAAAAGTTGAACATGTACCTATTACATCACCCAGCCATTCCAAATACCTGGACGTGAATGTGCATAGCAGCTTTATTTGCAACAGCACAAATCTGGAAAGAACCCAGATGTCCATTAACAAGTGAGTGGATAAACAGACTTGTTATGACTATACGGTAAAGCACCACTCAGCAATAAAAAGGATATTGATAAGTGCAACAGTGTGGATGCATCTCAAAATAATTATGCTGAAACAAGCTAGAGCAGAGGTACAGAGTGTATCATTCCATTTATAAAAAAAAAATCTATGAAGTGCAAACTACTCTATAGTGACAGAAAGCAGAGCAGTGATTTCCTGGCATTGGGCGCAGTGGGAAGAGGCTGGAGAACTTTTTGAGGGTCCCGAGTATCTTCACTCTCTTGATTGTGGTGATGGCTTCACAGGGGTATACATGTCAAAACTTTTTAAATTGTCTACTTTAAATATGTGAAGTTTATTCTGACCATTATACCTGGAAACTTGAATGAGACAAGACCCATATTTCTTTGCTCTTGTCTGTTGTCCAGAATCTATCTTTGCTTATAATAGGTGTGTGTTAATTATTTCATGAAGTGAATTTCTTTTTAAAATAAAGTGGGGAGTGGAGGAGAGTCAGGAAAATGTGAGGAGCCACTGCCGATTCTACAGTGTCATTTATTCACATGAAGGCTGGCTGGGACCACCTTTCCTTTTCATCTCCTCCAGTGTTTATTTTCTTGCCTTTAATAGACTCTTTCTAGAAGAAAAGATTAAAATAGAATTGGTTTTGGCTCTGATAGAGACTTAGGCTTGTACCCAGAGAGGCTTTAGGTGATATGAAGGCAAACTCGGCTTTTTACAGGTTAGTAAACCAGACCGGAAGAGCTCTAGAGCCCAGGCTGAGAGTGCAGCGCTGGCCTTCAGACAAAGGCGTCTCACTGTTACTAAGGAGTTCGGGTGGCAGATGCTTTCTCCAAGTCACATTGCCACTCCGTTTTGTTTTCCTGCCTGATTCAGAGAGAGGAGCGTGATTGTTCTTATTTTAAGGAAACCTGACTAAACACTGAGTACAGATTATTTATTCTGAATCTGATTCTGCTTAATAATGAATCTCTGTAGAAATGGCCCTTGGGAACCTTGTGTTTGGATTCTTGTTTTGGTGTGTTTAGAGCCTCCAAGTGAGATGAAATGGTGAGAAGGGTTTTTGCTCAGGTGGGTCTTTATTTCAGTCATTGACCGGAGGGCATCATGAACCAGGTATTTGGGCTGAGCTGGTCAGGTTCTACAGCCCACCGTGGTACAGAGCAGAAAGGGATGTAGGAAAAACAATAACGGGAAGTGGTCTGAGGGCCAGTCTGGACTGGGTGGAGAGGGATCAATACCTTCGTCACAGCAGATCCAAACCTTGTGGACTGTGGTTGAGGGGCATGAAGTTTAGCCTTTAACACAGTCTCTATCTGGCCTGCTTGGACTTACAGTAAGTCTTTGTTATGGAAAATTTCAGCCATATACAAAAGTTGAGAAGCTAGGTATGAGGAGATTCATTATATTGTCCCCTAGATGGGACTTATTAAAACTTTTAAAATAGTGATTAAATGACTACCAATAATATGCCATTACTAATACAATTCAAAATGATCTAGTCTGAGATATTAATGTTTTAACCTCACATTTCTTCAAATAAACTTGTTTAAAAATGGAAACATCATGTTAAAACCATTTGTAGATTTATTTGTGGATAAATATAACAATTAACCATTGATTTTTAATCCCTGATTCTTTTTTGTTGTGGTTGTTTTTTTTAGGAGAGCCAGGCAGAGGCTTTTATTTAGACAGAAAGCGAGAGGACAGAGCTCCTGGCTCAGGCCGGGAGGGAACAAGAGAGCCCCTAATCCCTGATTCTTAATGCTAGAAGCTGACTGCTGAAGTCCTAGCAGGAGTGGAGGCCCCGTGACTGGACCCCTCCAGGGCCCAGTGTGCTGTGAGGGCCATTTCCTCCAACCTTCCTGCGTGCAGACGGCTCGGCACCATCCAAACAATGCTTTCCAAGCTGACTTGGCAGTGGAACTCTGTGTTCTAATGAAATCTTCAGCTTCTAAGCATTTAAAACAGCCACAAAAATAAAAGCAATGAACAGGTTACCTCTTTAGGCATTTTATTCTGGGTTTGACAGCAGGTGCCTATTGTTTACTGAAAACTGTAAACACTTTAAAGGCAGAGGACAATTTAAAAATGCTATTTCACTATATTTCTCTCTTACACTAGAATTTTTTTATACTCACCATCCCTACTCCTATTAAAAAAAAACCACACAAATTACATATCATCGATAGTATGTTGAGAATTTCTGTGGATGATCTTAGTTCTAGGTTATTTTCAAAGCCATTCTTACATCACCCCTGCTATTTTGAATGCTAGTTATTAATTTAAGAATTTTATTTGTTACAGTGGCAAAATGTCTAAGATTTCTTCATATCTAAGTATATCTTGCACAAAAGATATTGCCAAACACATTGTGTGCAAATCAAAGGTTTAATTATTCAAAATGCCTGAGAGGACATTTATATTCTGAAAGAATTCTATAGTGAGTTCATTGGTGAAGTGAAAAAATAGCTCCCTAACTCGCTTGAGGGTAATTTTTAAAAAACTTTTTGACCCATGTAAATTGAAATGCACCCCACTTTGGTGTTATAAAGTTCATTTCTTCTTCTAAGCATTTTCTCATTAGTTGCCCATGTGGGATTTATAAGAAAGAAGGGGAAGAAACCGTAATGCACTTAACTGATGATTCTGACCGACCTCCTGCCCTTCTGGTTGAGTGGATGGTAATGTCCGTAATAGGAAGGAGAAAGTGCAGGCACTCAGCAGATCACACGGTGCCCTTTGCCCTTATCTGCTCCTGAAACACTGTTCTACCCAACCCCCAACCTCTCAGATCATGACAAAACTATTAGCTTAATCTTAAGAGGATGCAAATGTTAGAGATGTAAAGAATACAGTTAATAAAAACCAGGGTATGAATCCACTTACCCGGCATACATTTCTGAAGTTATTTGTTGCAGATGAGGCATCCATAAGGCAGTATCACTAGGCTGGTGAGTGAGCAAAACTGGGTGGAGGGCTCTGTTGCTCTCCTTCTGGTGTCTACTTAGGAGCCAGACGCTCAGTTGGGAGTTGTGGCTCCTTTCTAAGCTAAACTATTTGCAGAATCTGGTTAATGCGGGGGAGGTCAAGCAGCAGGGAATACTGAAGAATTCTGTCTTACACATCTCCTCCCTACTCCCCAGCCCACAAAAATGTGTGGAGTTGGAAGAGGAGACGTTCTCAGCCCGATGAGTACACGCCCAGCGCATGTGTCCCTTCTGACCTCTCAGTGTTTCTCTTCTCCCTGGGGAGCGGTGGGGTAGCACTTCCATGAGCGATGCTCAGTGGGCTCTGCCTGAATTCTCTGATTTCAGGCCAAAAGATAAATGGCAGAGCTCTGGCCATCCATCACAGTCACATGGTGCAACCAGAGCATCGATTTGGGGGTACAGGTGGAAGGCGGAGCTTTTCCCCTAATTAGTTTAAAACTCCACTTTCCACTTTATTCCCAGTGCCTCCAAATATCACTGTATTTCCCTTTTGGTGAATTTATTGGTATTACTCTCTCTTTTTGTTTTGACATGGGTAAAACTCAAATATCTCTGTCCCAGCCCCTATAAAACACCCTTTACCTTTAAAGAAAGATGATGTTTCACATATGTTCATTAACATAGAAAAAGAATCTTTCTAATAATATGACTTTACAAATTCACTTATTTAGTATTGTCCCTGTATTAAAAATATCTACTGTTAAAAGAAATTTGCAGCTTGAATTCTAAAGGATGTTACCTCTGAAAAAGCAGGTCATGGTCAGTCTATCAGGAAAAGACAATTCACAGAACAGTTTGCTGATGCTAATGTTTAGTCAACACTAATGTGTTTTAACTGATGAAGCTTTGTGGAGGAGAGGGAAAAGCCCCTCCCTCTCTTAGAGTTTGATCTTTTATTTTTATTAATGTAAGACCCAGCCACCTGTTTCTATAACGAAAAATATGCACCAACCGCCTAAACCTGGGCTCCTGTATGGGAAGCTGGAGTGCCCTGCCACCACACAGATGCAACCGCGAGAGCCATGGTCACTGCCAGTGTGCCTGGAGCCTCAACGCAGGAGAACTTGCCCATAAAAGTAATAGCTCCTATTTATTGAGCACCTAAATTGCTCGACAAGGAGGTAGGCATTTTAGACATATTCTTGGTTTCACAACTACCTGCTCTCCCATTATCTCCATTTTATAGTTGAGGTAAAGGCTCTGAGAGCAGGCACCTTAACTGAGATCATACAGCTAATAAGGGGCAAACCTAGGCTTTCAACCCTTATCTAGATGAGAAATTGCCTATTTGGAATTTTTACTTCATCACGCATGCCACCTATAGACCGGTTAAAACTGATAACATAAAAGAATAGAACCTGCATGAATCAAATTACTGTTTTTCACCAACGGACCATGGCTGAACTTTTCCCAGAGCCTTCAGATAGATTCATTTTTGCAATACTTTGTGAACACTCATCCACCAAGTTGATTTTCCTCAATGGCTATTGTGTGCCTGGTGCCATGCTCAATTACAGTTGTGACGCACGGGCCCTGTCCTCAAGGACCCTAGTCTTTCAGGGAAGACAAATGCACTTAGTGATAATTATACTCTTGGCTTGCAATGGAGGGATGTTGGGGTGCCAGAGAGCCGTGATGGAGGAAGGGAGAGTGTGTGGGGTGAGGCAACTGAGAGGATCCTGGGGAACACGAGTTTACACCTTCACTGGGCAACAGAGGTAGGACGGAAACCGGAGGAGAAAGTTACAGTCAGGCAGGGCGTGGCAAACTTTTTCTGTAAAGGGCCAGAAAGAAAATATCACATGTTGTGGACCATGTGGTCTCTGTCAACTGCTCAACCCTGCCGTTCTAGCAGCAAAAGCAACCATGGGCTTCATGTAAATGAATGGGCATGGCTGTGTTCCAATAAAAGTTTATTTATAAACACTGGCAGCAGGCCAGGTTCGGTACATGGGCTGTTGTTTCCTGTCCTCTGGATAGAGGAGGGAGAGGGGTTTGTTATCAAATGGGATACGACTGCAAAGGAACAGTTTTGACTGAACAACGAAAGAATTAGCAGCTACTCTGAGAAATCAGTATGGCCCTTCCAGCCCCTACCTCACATATTTTAGGACTGAGTAAGGATCTGTCAAAGGACTGAAGGATGGCCTCTAGTTGGCCTGGAGACAGTCTGGTAGTGAAGGGAGAGGTGAATGGTAGGAGTGTGATTCAGATTTTAAATGGATTGTGTATAAATCACTTGATAGTGTATTCTAAAGAAAAACAAAAACCTCATATTTGAAAACTTATTTTTACTTTTAAATGGAATCATAATGCTGGCCACTTACTTTGGGCCCATCAGGCATACTCTTGTTTTTGGTTTTGTTTTTCTGGGGGAAAGGGGAGGTGTTGGTACTTAGTATCCAAAAATATTGAAGTAGTTGATGCTGAAGAAAATTTTGATCTGTCCTTAAAAGTCTGAGGATATATGTTATGCACAGAGTATAGACTGAATGCTTCTTGAGTATGACCAGAGGTTGGCTAAAGCTTAAACTTCAAGGTTTATTTGTTGCTGCTATTAGGTGATTTTAGTAACATTTCATCGATGTAAAAATACATGTGTATCATTTCACACTATTCTGATTTCTGAACACCTGTGATAGCATAACAAACCCACCCTATTGTTTGAGTCACAGTGGCAGTTGTCCACAGTTCAGTTGTACAAATCAAAATCAATCTTAATAAATCAGCGATCTTTTTGTGGTACCAAAACTAAATATTTTCCATATTGGGGCAGACAGGACCTGTCTCTGGCAGCCATGATTGATGTGGAGCAGAGGTTAATGGGTGGGCAGGCTTTGCATTTGTTTTAATTTGAGGATCTTCCCAGAGTGACGACCCCTGACACCATGGTCACGACTGGGCCTTAGCAAACACTGGATGAACTGCTTTCTTTCTTTCACAACTCACATGATCTCTTCCTGCATACAGCCTGCCATTGAAGCCTCCAGAGTTAGACCTTCCATTTGGTAAATAATCACCTGCTTCTGTCAGGCACTATTCAAAGACAAAGGCACAAGGTAAGTAAGTCACAGTTCCTGTCCTGTGGTTCTTTTTTTGCAGCAGATATCAAGAGACCCCCCCCCTCTGGAAGGGCCCATTCCAGCCCCCCTAAGTTGCCTGATGTCTAATGGAGCAGAGGCGTGCTGCCAGGCACTTGTGATACAGGGCAGCAGGTGTACAGCAGGAACTTAGAGAGGCCTCTCGCTCTGTATGGAAGGTCAGCAAAGGCTTCCAGAGGACATGCCTCATCCCCAGCAGAGGGGCTGGGCACAGCTCCCCCAGTGAGGGGCGACGGATGGTGGCTGAGATGGGATCATGTTCTGGGTAGGCAGATGGGCTGTGTGCAGAGTCCTGGGGCAGGGCTGAGTGGGGTGATTTGGAGGGTACTACAGGCTTTCAGTATGGCTGAGCCAGGTGCCAGGGGAACATGGGAGACAGAAGGGGCTACAGATGGCATTATGACATGGGCTTTATCCCAGTGCTCATGGGGAACTGCTGGCAGACACCTTTTTAAGGGGGCCGAGGGGCAGGCCACTGCATCGAATTAGAGCTTTGAGGGATGCCTGTCGGTCACATGGAGCATGGCTCTAAGCAAGATGCATTTAGAAGCAGAAAGAACAGCCAAGAGACTGAAGTGATGCAGGAGAGAGATGGCGTGAGAGGGGCTGCTGGAGGAGTGAGATTCAGCAGAACTTAGGCTGGAGCTGATCACACTGGTGGTTGGACAGTCCAAGAAGCTGGAGTTATCATTTGCTATGGAATCTCGTGCCCACCTTTGTTCTAGCATATGTTACGTTGGACTTTTAAGTGTTTACTGTTAGATTTTCAAGTTTGTCCTTGAGCTCCTCAAGGATTCACCATTGTATGCAGGGCACCCAGTATAGGAGTGCAGCTTGAGCATGCGAGGTCAGTCAGCTCACAGAAGTGCATGGAACAGAATCTGTGGATGTGGCCGAGCAGCCGGGACCTGTGAGCAGAGAAGGAGCGTGTGGTGGTCTCCCGCCCTCAGCTCTGTTAGCCTGTGCAGGCTTTGAAAGCAGGCCCAAGGGAGTGAGCAGGGGCCACGTTGGGCCTTGGCCACAGCCCAGGGCACTTTTCAGCTGAGGGTGGAGCTGGTTGGCATGTGGCTTTGCGCTTTTGTGCATTTGGGCCATTGTGTACCACCTTGTATGGAAAGTCTAGAATACGGAGGTGGGGGCTGGAGAGGGACAAGGAGAGACTGTACCATCTGGAATGAAACGCCGATCCAACAAATTCTGACCCAGCTGCCTGCGTCCCTTGTGCTGTGTTTTGTGCCTCAGGACTGGGGAGGATCTCGGAAGTAGGAAAAGATAATAATGCACCCTGCAGGGAAATGCTTTGGCTCTCAAAAAACTTAAGGATTAGCTGGTGTGGCCTCTTCCTGACAGAGCGGCCTGCTGTTGCCCAGTGAGCTACAAAACTGTGAGTGACGGCACAGCAAAGGGAAGTGGCCGGCCCACTGTGAGTGTGTGAAAGCGCGTGCGTGTCAGGGATTACAAATTGACCTTTTTACTCAGGCAGCTCCGGGACTTGTCGGCGCTGTCGCTGCTCCCACTCTCCCTCTGTGCGCTGAAAGGACCGTCAGCCCGCCTTTCTCTTATCAGACGTGCTTTGACATGAGGCTGCCAAGATCATGGGCAGCCTGTGAGTGTAGCTAGCCTGTGCCCATCCAGGGTCCACACATTCTTCTTTTTTATGTTATTGTTCTCCTTTTATGACTAAGTATTTTTATGAGGGCACTGCTTGGTGTGTGCTGCCTGAGGGGCCATGGTGACCATGAGCACTTACTGAGAGCCATGAATGTCACAAGACCATCATGCTCCACATGTCACACGGCATCTGCAAATCAGACTTCGTTCCCTCTTCCTTGCCAGCCTCCATGGCACTGTGTAGCCCCGGGGTGGGGGGAGTGTTCACATTCTGTTTAATATCTTAATACCTTGTGGCATATCTTAGCCCGCTAAATTTAGCTCCTCGAGGACTTTGATTATTGTCATGTTTATTCCTAGTTCTATGAGTATACTTCCTCAGTGCAAGATCATGAAGGTGTGGGCTTGTCAAGTTACAGAAACCCTGGGACAGAGTGGCAAATCGGAGCAGCAGGGATACAGCACATGATGGCAGCAATTTCAGTTAGCATAATCTTGTAGGAAACAGTCTTGGTTAAATTATTCTAAAATACAGGTCAAGGAACATTTTCACTGGAAAGCCAGCCTTGCAGAGTAGAATTTTAAAACACAAGACAAACAAGTACATTTCAGAAGGAAGAAGGAACACTACAAACAGAGAAGACGTATTTGGGACAAATAAAATATTAAAGTGATTAGAGTAAATCCAAGGTAAAGAAAAGTCAGGTTGGATAGGAAGCGGAAGCACTGGTAGGAAGGAGGGTGGACTAAAGAAAGCACTGGAACAAAGCGAGATTTGTTTTTGCCCTTTTTTTTTTAAGAGACAGTTAGAGGGGACTGACACCTTAGACATGTAAAAAGCACAGGAATATCCTGCTCTGAGCTCCATGCGTGCAGGAACTGTTTCCTGTCCAGTTCTGGGCTCTGTGCCTAGCACGGTGTCTTGGTGGACAGCGAGTGTTGGCGCATAAGGAACAGCAAGGGCAGCCTCTCGTCGGAGAAGGGGCTGCGGCCGAGGGAATGAGATCGCAGGTGGCACTAAATGTTGCCTGGAGCAGTGGAGATTTTGTGTTTGAATATTGGCATCGTAAAAAAAACCGAGGTGCTACGCTGATGGACAGTGACTGCAATGGGGTTGGGGTGGGGGGGAACCTGATGAAGGGGGTAGTGTAATCACCATAATATTACTCATTTAATTGTAGATTAATGATATCAAAAAAAAACCCGAGGTGACTTTATTTAGAGGTTTACATTTTTGCAGTGTGTGTGTGTGTGTGTGTGTGTATCTAACAACTGACTGCTAACATGATACCAAAGCTGTCTGCAATCTGGAATTTTTTTGGAAGATCGGGCTACATGTGGCAGTTGGATGCTTTCCAAGAATGGTACGAAGCCTTCTTTGTGGCCTTCCCTGGAGGGGAGTCAGGTTGTAAAGCTCTGTCTGATGGCGGCTCCCAGCAACAAATGTCCATGTCCAGAATATCTAGGGATTTAAGATTGGCCAGAAGAAAATGTGCGTCATGCTGCTTGGCAGAGAAAGACAATTGGCCTTTCTTGCCTTTTAGCATTGGGTTGGTGTGTATTACCTATCTATATGAAGTGGGGAAGATTGGTTATATATGAGATTTATGTACGAACATAATTTTATTTACTGATGTGTTCTTATTGAGAGATCTAATAAGGTGTTATTATCAAATACTGTCAGTTTTTAAATGCCATACCTTAGTACAATGCACTTTACTAAGCTGTAAATATGTGCTCTTTCTAGAATCATTTGGAATCTTAACAGCGTTCTGGGGATAGTCTCTTGGGGAAACCATGTATTCAGTGTTTAAGAATTGTAGATACTTGGCTTTTTTTATGCCTAGGTTCTGATTTTTAATGAAAATCCATTTTAGTCTGTAAGTTCTGTTCTTCGGGCATGTGTCAGATGGAGCTATTCCTATTTTTCATGATTCTAAAATGTTAGTTTTCATGATATGTTTGTTCCTAATAAACTGTCTCCATTCAGATGGGCTGCAAACTGACCTCTAAGCCTTATTTTTGATTAACTGGGGTTGGGGTGAATATTGGTTAAATCCAGCAGGTGAGGTAGATGAGGGGTAGAAACCTTCGCCCTCAGTCATGTTCCCAGGTAGGAGAGCCGAGTCCTGTGACCCCTGCCGGGTATGCAGAACCGCACTCCGTCAGCAGGCAGAAGGCAGCCACTGGGACTGTTCTCTGAACTTTTAGATGCTCTGACAATACTTTACATGAAAGTTACTGTGAAGTAAATGCAACATTTCTGTGTGCAGAATTCCGCTAACCTAGTCAGGATCTGGTGACAAGAAGCCCCAAAGCCAGTGGCTGGACACAGGATTGTTCCAGAATCAAGCTGTGGGTACCATTGCCCAGGGTAAGGTTGGGCTCCTCAGATTTCATGTCTTACTCATCCATGGATGAAGGGCCTAGGCTACATTTCTAGCCAATCCACTATCGTAAATGCCACTAATTTCACCAGTTAGAAATCTTTTCTAACCTCCATTGAGCTGATTTACAAAGCCGCCAGTGTAGAGAGGGAGGTGAAGAGCTTAAAGCAGCTGCCTCCAGAGTGGTGCCTTTGATGAGCATCTTTCAGCGCCGGCCAAACATAGGGGTAGTGTGGGGTAGGTGTGCCTCGTTAGCGCAGAGCCGGGGCCCTCGGGGGCAGATTGAAACTAACACGTCCCTATCCTGTTGTTTGTGCCAGACTGTTTTAAAAAGTCAGTTATTGCTCATATAACTCTTTCTCTACTGGAAATTAATTTCCTTATCTAGGGAGCTTCCTGGTGCCAGCCGGCCCTGGTTTCTCCTCTGTGTGCCCACTGACGTCACGTCCTTCTTTTTGCCTGTGTACTTAGGTTCACGTTCCCCCGGACCCTGTCTTTCCTTTCCCCTCAGCAAATTCCACCTTCAAATTCCTCACCACACTTGTCTTCCTCGTTCCCAATCCCCTTCTGAATCCCAGCCACGCTGAGTCTGCAGGTACACACTCATCAGTACACGGGTTGGTTTGCACTCGGATTGGTTCTGTGTGTGCACTGAATGAGGGGGTGGGGGTGTTAGTCTTATATGCCTTCCAGACTAAAATCTAAGGTTTAAGATAAGGGCCTCTTAGGCGTTTTCTAAACTACTCCCAGCCCCTGTTTAGCAGAACACCAAACTCATATTAAACATTAAACAAGGGAGAATTGGGGAAGAAGAAGAGAGAAGAGGGGCACATAATGGGAAGGTATATTTAGATGCCTTCTAATTCCTGGTCAGAGTCACTTGTCTGGGGGAAAAAATGTCCTCTTGTCCTGGTGAGGGCTTAAAGTTTCACCCTTTCAACCGTGGGTGGCTTTGTCGCCACATTCCTGCCCTAATTTATCCCTCTGTTAATGCCAGAATAAGTGTGACAAGAGCCCAGTGAATGTGATAGGGTAGATCACGTGGTGGAGGCTACAGTAAAAAGAAAAATAACACTCAACCACATGTCCTTTAAGTCAGCTGGAGACTGTACTTCACAAATCTTACCACTGCCGATAGAGAAGGCTGTAAGCATGGACACCATTTTTATAAGCAAAAATGAAGTAATATCCTAGACACATTCATTTACAAATTTAACGAAAAAGCATTGTCCACTCCCACCCTCACTTTGCTTTTTGCCAGACTTTCGTTCTTTTGTTGTTGTTGTTCAAGAGTAGGTGAGCTGAATGTGAAACTTGACCAAAATGAGATATTCCGGGAAGCAGATGATTCCCTAAAGGAACGGCCATGGAAGGAGAGTCAACAGATCAGCTGACACCAGCAGCTACAGCCTGATGTTGGAAAGCAGCTCCTTTCCTGTCTGGGTGCGGTGGTGTCCTTGAGTGAGAAGAAAACATGTCTTGCTTTTTGTCTGACAACTTCACATTTAAAACTCCTTCCCAAAAGAAATTTCGGTACTAGGTCTTTACAGTAAAATTATTGCAGCCATGAAGGTAGTGATGTACCCAAAGCCTAAAGGAAATCAGGCAGGTGTAAAGTGTCTATAGTTCTTTCATCTTTCTATTTCCTTCGTAGACTTTATGGCCTCTGGTTGGCGGTGCCCAGTGGAGCTGCCTTCGGCACAGTCTTGTGTTGCGGTGTGTTGCTTAGGCGGAGCACGACTGATGGAGGAGCCACTGATAGATGACAGTTGGGAGCAATAACATTTTGGGAATGAAAATAATTTTGGAAGCCTTACTTCCTCTGCTTCTGAAGCATTTTAATAAGTCTGTTCTTTATGACTTTCGGTAAACATGTCAAGTGTTTTCTAAAATCTTAACGAGTTTTGTATGCCTGAATTAATGAATTGCTTAGAATGTCAATTTTGGAATGTAAGAGCCTGTCAGGAAAACCCAGGCCCTTGATACAGAATATAATCTTGCTCTGCTAGATATACAGCTTCTATAAAAACTCTGATTGTAGGAGATGATATTTAGGGAAGGTAACTGAAGAGGCAGTCTGTATGAGTCCACTTTTTGAAGTATTTAAGGATTTGTCCTTGGATGAAATTAGACCTCTGTAGGAATATAGACCACTATAGGATATCGATGTATATACCACATCCCTTAACTCCTTGCTGAATGTCTTCAGGATCTGACCTCAGTGTAAGGCCTCTGAATTTTATAGTGAGTTGTAATAAAGAGTATTAAGGAATCCATGCCTGCATTTCTGTGGGCCCATTGGTGGTGATGTTGCCTCTGGGTGATGTTGTGGGCGCCTCTGTAGTTCTTCAGGTGACAGATGTCTCTTTAAAGAACTGAACCGTTTAAGAAATGGTGGTGTTTTTACTGGCATTCTTGTTAGTTAAAATTTCTGTGACTTCCTCTTTGTCTCAGCTTCTGGTAAACTTGAAAAGGTTAGTGTTACTCTCTTATATCACAGCAATGTATTTGTCTCTTATGGTTAAAAAACTTGTAGGTTTTTTTACCTCACATTTCAGATGAGAGTGAAAGTGTTACCCCATCTCAAAGAACCTAGTTGGAAAAAGTTGCAAAGATGGTTATCCAGAGGACTTGGTCCTTCATTTTTTAGAACTGTCTCAAGGGCCTGAGATGGGTGAGAGCCATCCAGGAAGCCAGCCATAAACAGCTCCTGGGTGTTCTTGAAGGACAGTCATTTTCCTTCTGTATAAGATAAAGGGACTTTGTAGAAAGAAGTTAGTCTTGTCCACTGGGGTAAAGGACAGATGGATGCCAACTTCCTTCATAAAGTTTGCCATGCAAAGGATTGAAAACCAGCTTATGAATGATCATGTTTATTGATTTTTTTTCTTGTATCCTTAATAGCAGAACTTTTTCCTTTTCTTTTTTCAACAGAAAGTCCATGGGCTAGCCCATTTTGGCCCTATCTCTGCTTCTTCCACACTAACTCCCTTGGCTATTAGGAGTAGGTGAGTTGAAAGGAATGAAAGGAGAGAAAGTTGAAATTATAGTACAAACTGGAAAGTGGGAGGTTATTGTCTGTGCTACCTTTGGTAAGCAAATACTGCCTATGAGTAAGCATTTGGCCTGGTAAGTTCTCTCCTTCAAATGAAAGGTGAAGTCAGACATTGAAATCTCAATTATCTCAGGCTCAAATACCTCTGCTTTTGAGAGTAGGGTTCCCATTCAGTCAGCTGCTCTAATGTGGCCTTTGGGGGGGAAGCATTTTTGTTATTGTTAACAAAAGTCAATTTGTTAAGGTTCTTTTTATAGGTGTTTATCTCTTAAGCTGTTACCACTGGCTATGATCAGAATGGACCACAGACATGCCTCACTTCACCCACTAGATATAAGTCTGAAAAGTTGTGTGAGTCTAACTCATAAATGAGCTCATGTTTTAAGGATTGTAGGAAAAGCCTTTATTCAAAGCAGCCTTGCTGAGTATCATTTTGTAAAGTGCAGTGCTCACAGTAGGCACTGGGTGACTACATGGATGGACAGGTGAAAAGAAGATTCTTTCGTATGAACAACCCTTTATTAGAGCCATTCTCTAAGATTCAGTTCCCCCAGAAAGTGTCTCCAAAGCCGAGGTGGATGTTGCTGGACCTGCCCCAATAATGGCTTCATATGTCTCTATGTGTTAACTTAATTAAAAGCAGTAATACTTATTGGATGCTTACCGTAAACCAGGCCCTGTACTAAACATCTTTCATCTGTTACCTCATTTCGCAGCTGAAAGAGGCTCCCCCACAGTTTGCCATGGTTGCGTAACTGGTAATAGTGGTGTCCTATCTCAAATGTGAATCTGCCTGATTCCAAAGCTTGCAACCCCTGAACTCATGTCTTTGTAATGTGTGTGTGCCTGTGTGTCTCCACTAGATGCCAGCTCCCACAGAACCTGAACTCTGTTTTCACCTTGTCCCCTTGATTTCAGCCACCATGTCTGATGTGTAACAGGCTCTGAATGTGAGCAAATGAGAAGGAAGGACCAGGACTGTGGTTGGAAGACCTGGGGTCAGCTCTAATTTCAGCACCAGGTCATTTAACCTCTCTAGAGCACCACGTAAATCAGGGAAAGAGTCCCTGCCTATGTCACAAAGCTGTTGTGAGGGTCAAATGAGAGAGAGCTTATGTAAACCATAAAGAGCGATACAGATGTTGAGAAGGATTCATAAACTAATTGTCTAATTTACCTGTTTTATAAATTCAGAATGGTTCAGTGCTAGGGTCCCTCAAAGCTGAAATACTTAAGTATTAGAAAATAATGGGCCTGAGGAAAGGACGGGGGAACAAAGATTTTTATTAAATCAGGAGAAAATGTCCTAGGATAATTTGAAAGTCTTAGGATATAGATACACATACTGGCAAATGGGCAAACCGTAGGGGTCCCTGTTAGATGAAGGAAAGCATCCCAGGTTAGTGGATGGTGGGGAGTCTGGGGTCCAGGATGCTCAGCGGAGCCTGGTTGCCACCTCTCCTGGGCAAGTGCCTTCATCTTACTGCCAGGCCTCAGTTTCCTCATGTGTAAAATGAAATACTTGGACCAAATGACTCCAAGCTCCAGTGACCTGTCATTCTTAACTTGGGTGTTTGGGGCAGTCCTGTAGGGGTGAATTGTCCAGTTGCATGTGGTTGTCACTGTTCATTCCAGATGCCAGCACAGTGTTTGCTTTCAGCCTTTCTTCGTGCTGGCAAAGAGCTGGATGGACCCTTACAGGTTGAAGCAGCAGAGAGCACCAGCCCTGTGGCGCCCCTTCAGGTGTCTCACAGAACTGCGCAGGATTCCCAGGCTGCTCCCTGTTCCGCATCAACCTAGCTTCCTCATTAACACCTCCATTGCTGGTGTCAGTAGTCTTAATGGGTAGAATGTTCTGTTTCTGCCCATCACCCCCATCATTTCTCTACCATCCTACCTCTAATCCACTGATTTGAAGCTGTGAGAGTTCCTTTATTTAAAGCAAATAAGGATGTTCTATGGTATGATATTAGGATGTTCTTTGAGGCTCTCTATCAACCTTAGAACTGTTTATGCTTGCAAAGTTTACAGACTTTAGACTGGTAAGAATGTGTCCTCAGATGCTATTATAATTTTTATTTTCAAGAGCTTTGTTGAAGTGCCATGTTGACACTGCCAGGCACACAGAGCAGGGATGACAATCCTCATTTTACAACTGAGCCTAAGAAGGGAAGGAAAGTGCTCAAGGGACAGGGAAAACTGGGGCTCAGACTTGGTTTTCTCCATCCTGTGTAGTCCAGTCGATGATGAAAAGCCAGGCTCACTGACTTTGCCGCACAGGCACCAGTCGGTCCTGGGAAGAAAGCAAGCAGGACAGCTAATGCTGTCATCACAGCTGAGGAAGTGGAGCCTTGGAAGTTAGGCTCTTTGTCCACAGCCCTGTGCCATTGATGATTCCATATCTCAAGCCTGCCTCTCCAGACGCCCACTCTTTCCACAATATCAGTTGACGTTCATTTCAGCATTTCCTGTAACAGCTTCAGGCATTGCCTTCATCCTGACAATATCAAATACCTCGTGGTTTAGCAACGCACTGGAGAAAGCACTCGGGAGGCAGAGGTTAGGAGAAAGGGAAAGATGGAAACGGCTAAGGCTTGCATCCCCAGCGAGAGTGGGAAGCAGCCTTTGTGCCGACATCCTCTCACGCTTTGTCTGTAAATCCACAACTCCCAGCTTTATCCCTGTCCTGTGCTCAGGGGAAGTTGAGGGCAGTTCCACTTTCCATTCTAGGTGTTGGTGTATTTTCTCTGTTATGCATTCTCTGTTATGCATGTTTGCATTTATCAGTTGTTGCGTGTAAAGCTGAGACATCATAATGAATTCAATTTAGTTTTCCAAATTAATCCACCTTGAATTTGAGGTGTAATAGCTGAAAGAAGGTATTATGATCAGAAAGTAGTTGGAGTTACCTTCCTGTCCAGTAAATAATTAGAATTGTGGGTCAGAGAGCTGGCAGCTTTGGGATGAATCTCCCTTACTTAATTTCTCCTGGATTCCTGACATGTGCGCTCTCCCCTCATGTCTTCTGCCCGGCAGTGCTGTCTCTGCAGCATACAGCCTGCCCTCTGCCCCCTGGTATTTCTCCTCTGTGATGTTCTCTGCAGCACTCTGCATCTGCTCATTTGCTTGGAACAGAAACTGGAATAAGCTTCAAGTATTTTAATACTCATCAGTTTTATTTGGTGTGTATTTTTCCATTATAGGCATTTCTAAGGGAAAGAGGTTGAATTTTCATTAGCTGTCATCACAGTGTTGAACTAAAAACCTTTGTTTTCAAGATCAATAAGTAGAGCTTTTCTGAGGAAGAAAGGTTTGTGTGCAAAGGGTTTCATCTGTAGTGATGGCTTCATAACTTAACACTTAGTGCTGGAAAAATCCTTTGTGACAGTTTTATACATGGCCTAGCATTCTTGTCCTTACGCGTAATGCTGATTAAACTATTCTCACAAAACCTTAAGGCTGTTTCTCCAGGCACGTATGCAGTGGTCTTCTGGGAACACCCAGTTATCTCCTTGACAGGCTGTCAGCTTTGTACTCATTCCCCTTACTTATCTCGTCTGCTCAGAAAGGCTGTGCAGAGAGACCAGTACTCTCTTACACTAGCCCTTATACTTTAGGAACAGTATAAAAATTGCTGGAAAAGCTGGGAAAGTGGAGGAAATTGGTCCGTGTTCGGTTTGGTTCCCTGGCACCTTCTCTCAAGTTTAGTTTAATTTACCTCTGTTAAGAATCAGTTGAGACTGGATTGGTTAAGAGCCAGTCTTAGTAAGAATGTTTTAGCATTCTTAAAAAAGGATCATACTTAGTCTGAATTAATCTGAGAATAAAACGTCCTGTTGCCCTGCCTTGGATCTACTGGCCAAGGAATCTAATAGCAAAACCCATCATCTGGTGTTTTCCAGCTTGTCTTAACCTGTCATTTAACGTACAGTCTTTACTTGTAATCTTCTGTTGTGGTGGTAGTGGTGGTGCCTACGGTAACAATGCTCTGCCAGGGTGGTTGTGATTTACAGAACCCAAGGATGACTTCTATTGCTGCATCTGTATAAAATCCTGTGTAGTTCCCTCCTCCCAGTGGCCTGCACAGAGGCTGGTTCAGTGGTCAAATATCGGTTGCCGGGTTGCTTTGTTAAAGCCACAAACTTTGGAAGTGAAATCATCACACTAAGGGATCCGGCTTCTGTGGACTCTTCTGCAAATAGTGTGCACTGGGGGAGTATTCTCTGGCCCCTAGGGAAGGTCGGCAGAGTGGCTGTGAGATGGAGTAATCTGGTCTGGGTCGTGCTGAAAGCTCTTATTGATACGGAGTCAGTCTCAGTGGAGACACGGTGCTGTCACATGGGCATCCCCGCGCTTGAGATGGGAGGCCAGCGGGGGAGGGGCTGCCGCTGAATCACGGAGCTCATTAAAAGGCGGCTGCACGGACAGGCGGAGGCCAGACCAGCCCTGCACCGTGCCACCACCACACCCACACCTCTGGGTTAGGTGAGACTCCACTCTGCCCGGGCCAGGGGGCCACAGCGCTTGACAAGGTAGGAACCCAAAAACTGGTTATCTCGGAGCCCCGGTACCTCTCACACAGCTGAGAACCCCTGGGAAGATTTCTGGTGGTGGAAGGGTGAGGTCCACCTGTACTGCAGGAACTCAGCCCTGGTCTTGAGTGGTGGCCTCTCTTACAGAGGGGAGTGGGTTGGTGACCAAAAGATTTCCTGAGGTGGTGGCTCGCAAGTTCTGAAAGGGAAAAGAGTAAATGGCATATATTTTACTAGTAGCCAGCAGTCAAATACTGTTTCTCCAGATGGGGCGTAATTTAAAGTCACATTTAAACTTGGCAGTGAGCAGGCATTGTTGATGTGGGTGAGAAAAACACGGCTGAGAATATGTTAAGTCTCTGTTCTTGCAGAGATGCCATCAAGTTAGAGTCTGAAGCTTCTATTCCACTACAAAAGGTACAAAATAAGCAAACTTTGGTCTACACTGGGGCTGGGAGGGGAGAAGTAGCAGGTATTCGGGGTGGGGGCACTGGGGCAGAAGTCATACAGTCTAGTGAACTGCCTCGCCGATCTAAGGGCAGAAGGCCATGTGGTCTTTGCCTTGTCTGGCTCCCGGCCTTAGGTGGCTGACACTGCTGTGTGTACGGGTGTGCGCTGCATGCTGGGTGGAGGTGGCTGGGTGCTTGTGTGTCTACCACATCATATACTGTCAGCCTATCTGAGTGACCTAATAAATGAACATGTCCAAAAAGGAACTACAGAGATGAGTTTGTAGACCAATCACATGTGTGTGTTGTCAAAAAAACATAAAAAATTGGTGGTGGCCTGAGAAAACCTTTGAAAAGTAAACTCAAAGTAAACTCTGAATGATGGAGCTACGCTAGGGTAGGCTGTTAGTCCTGGAGAATTGATTTTGGCAAATCTAGATTCAAAAATGGCTGCTTGGATTAGGGGAGTCCTTTTTTTTTAAAACAAGTTGTTTCGCAGCCCCGTGTGCATTCAGGCACAACATTTAGGGGTTGCTTTATTTTTTAAGCTTGTTCCCCATCCCTCCCTTTTTTTTTTCCTTTGCAAAACTAAACATTGCATTCCGTTCATCTCAGTTTGTTCAGAGACGTCTGAGGCAAGGAAAGCAGAGAGCAGAAGTTTGGTGGCTCTGGCGGAAGGGGGAAATTAGTCATGGAGGATAGAGGCTGTGCAGGGTCAGGGAAGAAGGAAAGCCTGTTTTCGGCGCAAGAAAAGTTTCTGTTTAATTGGTTGTGTTGGCAGTCGGTTGGAATGGGAGGGAGCGATGAAAGATGAAAGATGAAGAGCATGGGGCTAGGAGGTTGTTCCTTGCTCCTGTCACCTATTTCCTGGCTGGCGTGACTGTAGCTTGTGTGACGGCGTGTTGCTTGGATGGCCGTTTAGAAACCACTTCATTCCTGTCTCCCATGTTCTCAATTAGCTTGAGTGTAAAAACTTTGTTTGGTTTAATCTGTCCCTTTAGCAGAATAAGACTTTCCCCTTTTAAAGAGAAAGGAATGTGTGTTTTAGGCATTAATGAACCTTTACTAAACTAACCTTCCTGAATAATTAAATTACTTTGAGGTAAAAGGAGTCCCTAAAAATTAAGGGTTGAAGTATGATCCAGAATATGTTTTAAATATTTCTTTAAAGTTTTAATAAAAGTTCAAGATGAGAATATCCAAAGCATTAACTCTGAAATGCATGAGGTTTGCTAAGCAACACTCATACCTGGGGAGAAAAACAAAAGCTAGTTGGTTTTTGGGTTTTGTAAGTCACCAGCAAGGAGCTGTGGCTTAGGGCTCCATCTCACTTGGGGCCCTAGACTTACGGAGGGGTGGGACACTAGATTGTGGCAGGCCAGTCATTTCTAATTCCAGATCCAAACACATGTAATGGCAAGTTAATTTTAGAGGAAGAGATTGGAGATGGGAAGTTTTTCCCCATGTGTAATGGTTCAACATGAAAATTGAAATGTTTGATCTCAAATAAGCTGCCATACTCTTGAGTAACCTGCAGATTGTCCAGTACAGAAGGTTAGCCCTTTGTCTACTGTAAGGTCAAGTTAATTTGTGCTCAAGAAATGCAAATACCTAGAGTTAGCCTGACAGAAGTCCTCCCCCTCTCCTGGCTTTATGGGACACAGGATGAGTTCTCCACCAGCTAAGGGGTCTCCAGGCCTTACTCCTGGTCTCACCTAGATGGCTGTGGGGGTGCTGTCTAGCTTCAAACCCCCTCATTGCTCTACCTTTGAAATTCCTCTTTGTTTCTGGTGATTGACTCTTTGATTGGCTAGATATTTTTTTTCATTTCTTTAAGAGTTACCCAACATTGCTATATACAGTTGACCCTTGAATAATGGGGGCTTTGGGACATTGAACCCCTGAGCAGTTGAAAATCTACATATAACTTTTGACTCCTCTAAAAGTTTACTTATAGCCTACTGTTTACTGTAAGCCTTATCAGTAATAAAGTTGACTAACACAATCTGTATATTATATGTATTATATACTGTATTCTTGCAATAAGGAACCTAGAGAAAAGAAAGTGTTTTTTTAATTGTCATATATCTCCAAAAATTTTCCAATATATTTATTGAAAAAAATCTATATATAACTGGGCCCGTAGAGTTCAAAACCATGTTGTTCAAGGGTCAACTGTGTCAGCTCAGCCTGCTGTACAGCCTGAAGGTCTAGTCTAACTAAATGAACTGGGAGGTCCAGTTGGGAGAACGTTTTTCCCAGTCAAAGCAGTGAGCGTTGGTGTGGGTAGGAGCCCTTCCACCACGCATTTGTATGTTGCCTCTGTGGAAGCAGTGGTGTATTCTTACTGCAACATGTGGTCACACTGTAAGTTATCATCTTGGCACACAGTTGCTCTCCCGTATGCTCCTCTGTATGGCTTTCGTGGAACAAGATGCACCTTCCTATTGCTGTATCACTCACCCAAGACTACATTTGGGATCATCACCTTTCCTTCAAAGGTTCAGATTCATGCTGTTTACTACCCATGGGCTATGCATCTCTGATGATACTCCAGTGTCCTTTTATTTTTTCCTGTTAGGTTAGAAACCCCATCTGTGTTAATCTATCATATTTTTTGCCTTCCACTGTAGCTAGGTTTTAAGTTTTACCTAAGTGTCTTCCCCCATTTCCCAAATTCCACATTGACACTTGTTCACCTTGTCAGTTGGTTCACTGCAAAATTTCTTTTCATCCATGCTCATGAGGTGCCCTTTCTCCCATTAGGAGTCATCATTCTAGTGCCTTGCACACGTTGTACCCAAAAATAAATTAAAAAAAAGATAAATACAAACCTTGTTGCCATAATCCATGTCCACCTTTAGCTTTAAAAATCAATGACCTTCGCCTGGAGGAAGCAAGGAAAAATGCCTTCCTTGCGTTTCAGGACTGTCCTCAGAAAGTCAGGGCATTTTAAGGGTGTCATTTGGTCCTGTGTGAATTAGCAAATGGGGAGGTGAGAGGGTAGGGTCAGCCTCGGCAAGCTGCTGCACGTCCTTCTCTACCATTTGCCATTTCTTCAGGAAGTCTGCAACCACTGGTGAGTAATTACCTCATCTCCATGGGGCCCCCCAGGTTCCTGCCACTCACCGCCCCTCAGCTGCCCTGAGACTGTTCTGCGGCTTGCAGCGGGCAGCACCCACTGCAGTGGAAAGTTGGAAATAAAATGACAGCCCCTACTGTCACACAGCTGACTCTCCGCTCCCATCCCTCTCTCACCCTGCTTTTAACTCCTTTTAGATAATGAATCCTTTCAAGAATTTGGAAGCTGCCAACCTTCCTCCCAGAGCAAGTATGCACATGTTCAGTTTTGTGTCCAGGTGTCCAGGCTCAGGGGACTCAGCACATCTTAATCCGGAATAAAGACCCCTTGCATAAACCATACCCACATTGCTTTGAAACGTGGCAGTTTATTTGACTCCAGTCTGTATTGTGGGTCATCTCTCCTTGTGTTTTGTGGTCTTCTTACTTACTGTTGGACGCCAGGTGCTCAGAATCAGGTTCGTCCTAGCCCTTGGTTCACACCAGGCTCCTTGCTGGTCCATGTGGGGCCTCTCCCAGCACTTCAATCTCTTGTAACAGCTGACAGCATAAACCCGCCCCCAACACAGAGACTCAGTGTGACAGTGTCAACCTCTGCCTGTGTAGTCCTGCTCACCCAGCCCAGTGTAGCCTCTCTTTTGAATCTTGTACCAATTGTTCCTTGCATTCTTCAAACATAATTTTGTCACATCTATGTGTTTCTAAAAGGTTAGCTGGGATGTGGTTTTGTTCCTAACTCCTTTCTAAAAATATTTACATTCTCCAAGGTTCATTTATTTAAAAATATCTAAGCACCTACTAGATGTTAGGCAACTGAGTGGCAGGGAAAGTTGGAAATAAAATGACAGCCCCTACTGTCACACAGCTCAGGAAGAAGATGCAAAACCCTTTAAACTCAAGTAATTATACCCGTAGAGACATGAATGAGTCGAACCGCTTTGTGTGGCTGATACCATTTCTGTACATGGTAGGAGACCCGCTTTTCACCACGTTTATGAATATTATGAGCCAGGAAGCCGACAGGGCACATGCTTTGCATTTCTCTGAGTGAGTTTCGGCTCCTCCTCTGCACAGTTCCGCCGTGGTGAGACACTCGGAACTCAGGTGATGCACATTCACTCTGCCTCCCAGGACTCTCCTCCGCCTCCTTTTTTGGCCTCGGTTTACGGAGGGCTTCATAACCTGGTGCAAAGACCTTGGGTTCAAGTCCAGGCTTCACAGTTGCTCTGTGACCTTGAACAGATCGCCCTCCTCTCTTTCTTCCCCTGTAAGGTGAAGATTGTAATACTCCCTCACAAGGCTGCTATCAGGATTGAGTGAATACACGGGCTTTATTTCATATATCGTTGAAGTCAGTGAAATAAAGTGCTTGATACATAGCACGTAGTAAATTCTCAATATTCGATGCCATCTCTGACTGTTTTGGCTGGCTATGGCCCAAGGGATAGTAGGAGGTGAAATAAAAGGGCATGGCTCTGTCACCTGTGGTCTGGGACGTCAAGCTGCCTGTGTGCTAGAAGGGCGCAAAGAGAATGTATTTTTAACAAGCCTGTCACAGTGACCCCCCCCCCCAGCCCCATCCACCCATCTGAACCCTTTGCACTTCAAAAAGTCGTCCTATTTCTCCAGTATCACTGTGTGCTGCCATTTCTGCTCCTGTCACCACATGTGCTTGTTATGTGTCCAGAACCAGGGTTTAAGCTCCCTGAGTGCAGAGACTGTGTCTTATTTTCAGTGTTACATTCAGGGTGCACCCTTAATAAATAGTTTCAAAGAAGACAGTGCAGGTTCTATATCACAGGCCCCAACTCACAGCTGGAACCCACAGACATGCTTCTGTTGGCCCACACATTCAAAAAAAATTAGCATTAGTAAGTAGCCCTTATACATCAAAATATTTCACTTAAAGGTCTAGGCTTTTGGATTTTCTTATAAAATCATCTGGCAACCCAGGGCCCACATTCCCACCTGGTGGCAAATGCTGGAGTTGAGAAGCAGATGCCCAGTGGAAGGTGGGGCATGTAGTGTACAGTTTACCACAGATGTCACTGCTCCCTAATGCTCACCTAGCCCACTTCTCTCATCTCTCACAGGCACTGATCTTTGTTACTCTTTCCCCAGTATGTTATGAGAGCCTGATACCAGGAAAGAGGGTTTGTCCTCCATCTAGTACCTCTTCTAAGGCCTGGCACAAGGTGCTGGGTGGGGGGCAAGGGAGATGGAAAGGAGGGAAGAGCAGGCCGTGTATATCACCAATATGTACATCCCCCGTGGGAGAGGTGGTTCATGTGTAGTGGGAGGTGAGATGTGTCAAATGCATGGTGCAAAGAAAGAGCAAAAGGAGGGGTGTCTGCATCTGCCCGAGCTGCTTACTCATTAGGGATGGTGGGAGTTCAGTGTCTGGAGGAGAGCACGGCCTTCTCCTGGAGGCAGGAACATGTGCAGCTGTGACTTGGCCTGTTTGACCCGCTCAAGGAGGAGCAGAGGGAGCTGAAGAGGGAGGAGGGGGCAGGCAAGGGGCCTTTAAGGCCAGACAGAGGCATTGGGAGCAAAGGCACTAGGGACCTGCCAAGGATTTTTGAGGACAATATTGTGATCAAAGGAGTTTGAGGAATGAAAAAATTTTTCAACTGTCAGCAGGCAGCCCAAAGGCAGGAATGGCACTGTGTGTCTGCGTGGCTGTCCCCTGCACCCTCCATTCTGCTTTTTCTTGAAACCCACTTCTTCCAGATGTCAGAAAGGTCCGCTTTCCTTCTTAGGCTTAGAGCTCTGTCTGGTTGGCAGAATCCCAGTGATCTCAGCCCCAGAGACAAGAGACAGGATAAGTCTCATGTGCAATCTGAAGTGCATTAAAGGAGCATGGTGACACCTGGAAAGGCATTTGACCTGCCTGTTACAGAAGGAGATCGAAAACGTGTTGAGGCTGCTCTGAAGTATGTCTGACTGACTCAGACCGCTGATTGCACCTGCCTCTGGCCGGATTGTAAGTCTGATTCTCTAAGTGGGACTGACTCCCTGGGTTGTGATTGCTGTAACCGTTGCCTGCTGGTGAACAGAGATGCCCTGCCTTCCCCGTGTTTGGGGCTGGGGTCTGGGTGATGGTGAGAAATACTGCTAACCCCTGGAGCACGTTCTGCTAAGGCTGCTGCTGAGTGATTATTGGTCGATGCCCCTGTGAGGCCTGCCGTGTCCTCACGCCATCTTGGAGTCCGCTTCCTTTGCTGCTCCCTTTAACAGGCGTGATACATCTGGTACTTACTATGCCCTGGGAAGCCCGTGGCACAGTCACCACCCACAGCGCATGTGCTTCTTGGCCGGATGACCTAGTTTCATTCAAGGTGAACGTCGCTGCTCCCAGTGATGGCCCGTCCAGCCCAGCTCTGATGTTGCCGCAGTGGGCAGAGAAGCGAGGCCTGCTGTAGAGCCACGGGGGTGCCTATTCCTTAGTTCATTTTGGGACTATTTTAGGTTTGTTTTATTTTGTGTGCCTTCTGCCACCGCGTCGAGATTCATTTTCACAAGGGGTCCTCAAGAAACGACTGATCACGGAATTCAAGATTCCAGAAATCTTCCTAGTGAGAAGAGTGGTTATCACACAGCAGCCACATGGCGTCAGGAGTCCTTCCAAATAGCGCCATTACTTTCCTTCCTATGGGGCAGTACTGCACTGCTTTTCCTCATTCACTCAACAGAAGCCTCTCAAGAATGTGTGTGCACGAAGCATCATGCAAGGCTCTGGATGTGGAGAGGTGAGGGATGGGTGAGTTAACATCATGTGTACCTGCTGGATTCCTGGATTTTTGTGACAGTTCAAGGTAGATTGATTCACTTGTCAAGCAGAACCATCTCTCTCTTTCCCACCACAGAACCAAAATGTGTTGCTCAGGGCCTTGGGCTTACAAAGTGAGTCCTCGGGATGCCATTTAGTTTGCCAAGTGATATTTCTGCAGTTGTGCAGATGTCACCCACTGAACAGTGGCACCTGAAAACATGAAGTAGACCCGGCAGGTGGGTGATGCCCAGGTGTGGGTACCTGGAAAAAAAACAGGAAAGGCCCACAAAATATGCTTTCATAGAAGAGTAATGAGTATTACCCAACCAGTGTTCTGGTTAATCATTCTTTAGAAAAGAAACGAATGAGAGGAGGAATTGCTAGGTGTGTAGTATTCACTAAATCCCGGTGAACTTTACACTTAGGTGTATAAATATGCCCCCTACACAAAGGGAAACGCACGTGTGTTTGTGAAAGAGGAGCGTAAGGTCTGGGGGGATGGATCCTGAGCTATTTAGTGGTTTTCTATGAGAAAGAAATTTACGCTTGCTTTTTGTACTTCTGTACTTCTTGAAATTCTAACAATGAGTAAAATATACACAGATACATGTACACAAATACTAAGGAATTTCTAGGCTTAAATTTAGTGGAAGAAATGACAAAAGAAATCACTAGGATTTGACAACAAATATGGTACTTTCTGGACAGAATTTAAAGAAACAAGAGAAAATATTTCCAACAAATCCATGTTACCATCCTCAAATAGCTTAACATAGTAGGAGCCTCTGGTAGGCCGAGTAACGTCCCCCCACCCCCAGGTGCCTGGGCCCAATCCCTAGAATTTGTGGATATGTTACTGTAGTTGATAAAAGGGACGTGGCGTATGTATTAAGAATCTTGAGGTGGAAATATCCTGGATCACCAGGTGCCCCAGTATAACCAAAAGGGTCTTTACAAGAGGTAAGCAGGAGGACAGAAGTCAGGAGAAAGCAACGTGGTGGTGGAAGCAGAGGGTCAGAACGGGAGAGCTTTGGAGGGCTGTGCTGCTGGCTTGGAGGTGGAAGGAGAGACCTCCAGCCAAGGAATGCCGGCAGCCACCGGAAGCTGGAAGGGGAAAGGAAACAGTTCTTCCCCGGAGCCTCTCGAGGGAACCCACCTTGTCCACCCCTGGATTCCGGCCTGGAAACCATTTCAGACTGGCCTCCAGCCCACTGAGGTAGTCTCTGCATCTGGCTTCTGTCACAGCAGCACCAGTGAACTAGCACAGAGCCTGAAGGAGAGAAGCTTCTCCTGGGTGTCCTGCTGTCACTTAGCAGGTGCTTCTGGGTCCCGACGTGTTAACTGCTGTGCATTGTCATCTCAGTCCACATGAGCTTATGGAAAAGGCTGAATAAAACTCTCATTTTTGCAAATAAGTCAAGCAGAAGGCTTAAATTATTACACTGCACACGCCACTGTTAGAGTCAGAACTGGGATTCTGTCTGGTCCACCTGACCCCAAAGCCCATGCGTAAGCGTCTTCAACCCTCACAAGTACGTGCAAACAACAGGTGCTAAACTGGAAATAGGGGCTGGGGGTGTTAGTGATATTTTCTGCTTATGGATTTTTTTTTTTTGGTAACTTACACATTTTGTACAGAGGATATATAACCTTATGTTCAGGAAAAAGGGGAAACATTCTTGATGACAGACTGGTACCTTGCCTCTCATGGTTTACATTATTGACAATAAAGTCTCCCAGAGAATGTTTCCTCTCTGATTCGGAAGCCCTCTAGACTGCGCTTCTCAGAGGTGGTTTTCAAAGGCTGCCCTGATACTAGTTCGGCCTTGCCAGAACCCCTCCAGGTCTTGTCGTTCGCTGCTCTTGGGTGTGGGCACAGGTTCAGGGCAAGTGGGTGGATGCTGTGGTGAAGGTCGGGGCAGAGATGGCAGGCCCGTGGCCCTGGGCCCCTGCAGTGCGGGATGTCCCCTGCTGCGGACTGATGGCCCACCAGCAGGCTGCTCTTTTTAGTTGCTCTTCTATTATTAATCACTTTAACCATCATATAAGAAGGAACAGGAAAAAAACTGCTCTGTCCTCAGCCCCAGAACCACTTCCTCTCCCTTCTCCCCCTGTGCCCAGAAGTGTGGCCAAGAGGAGCGCTGCCCCAGGTGAGGAGACTCTGCCTGCGTCAGCGGAAGACCCGGAGCCCTGGGTTGTCAGCTTCTCCTCCCCAGGCCCCCCTCCCATCTGCCTGTCCTTCCTTTGTTCCCGCTGAGGACGGCCCCCTGGCCAAGGGGGAGCGCCACCCAGCTGGAAGGCCCTCTGGGCATCTCTAGATTCCGGGACCTCAGCTGGGTTGGACCCTGTTGCCCCCCGCAGTGCAGTCCAGAAAACTTTGTCTCACCAGGACCACCAGTGATCCTGCGTGGGCCAGGGCCAAGGCCAGAAGGACAGATGTTAAAAGAGAGAGGTGGCCCCCCTGCCTGCTCCTCTGAAGGGACAGTGGGAGAGGAGATGGAGAAGCAAAGCCTGGGCTGCCAGCGAATGAGAGGTTTGGACAGCTGACAGGAGGCGGGGTAGATGGAGAACAGGATGAACGCTTGCAAAGAATTCTTGCAACCTGAGATGCCAGAGGGATTAGGGTCAGAAAAATGTGGGGAAAGCTGCCATGAGGCTGATGGGGCACGGAATCCCTCCCACCCCTTCCCACCTCTGACATTTGTCATGACCAGGTGGGCAGAAATCAGGAGCATGGGCGGTGAACAGCCTCCACCTTCTGCTTCGTGACATTTGGGAATGTAAATGCAGTGTGATGGGTAACACCCAAAGGGGGTTAAGGTAAGGTTTGTATTTGATGATTTCTCCTCTTCTGAAACTACTATTACAGTTGGGAGGGAACAGGCCCTCCAGGCCTCTGCTGAGGCCCAGCTGTCCAGCCACACTTTCTGTGTGCAGGCTCCCAGCTCTGGTCTCCTCTCCCTCTCCCTCTTCACGGTCCCTGGGACCTTCGTGTGTACCAGGTACAAGGATGGTTGTGGAAGTGGTAATGGGGCTTGTTTTCAAGAGACGTTTCCATCCTGAAACTTGAGGAACATTATTCTTTTCCTCTGCCTGTCAGGATGAGGCGGGCCACAGAGACAGGAGTGGGCTCAGAGGGCGTCTGGGGTTCAGCGTGATTGTAAAGGGTTGTGGAAGGCAGTGCGGCATAGTGACAGATAGACTGTGGGGCTGGAGTCACCTGAGTCCTGGCTCTGCTTTTGCAAGCATTGTGATTCTGGAGGGTCCATCCAGTTGACTTCAAACTCAGTTTCACCACTTGTAAAATGGGCTTATGCTCAAAGGGCATGCTTTTATTTGAGACTGCTTTTTGATGGTGGTGATGATAGCAACTAACATTTACTGAGCACTTGCTATGTGCCAGGCATATTGGATTAGGTGCTTTAAACACATAATTAATCATCAGAATGCCTCTGAGAAAGCACTGTTTTTATGCCCGTCATTTTGCATAGGAGAAAACCAAAGTTTAGTGAGGCCAAGGAACTTTACCAATGTTACATAAACAACAGATTGCAAAGCCAGGATTTTCACTCAAAAGCTCAAATTTCTCGTAATGTTGAAATGTGAGTAAAATAAATATTAAAGGAAGATTTTCACACCCATCCACTTATTGAGAATTAAACTCCAGTCGTATGATTTATATTAGGATGAGCAACAGTAGCCACTCTCACACAATGCTGGTGGGAGTGTGAACTGGGAACACCCATTAGAGAAGCATTGGGCAGCTCCCTGGAAGACTGAAGACTGTCTAGCAGCTCCTCTTCGGGGTGTGTCCTGGAGATGTTGCTTGGTGAGTGCAAGGAGACAAGTAGAGGACTATACATCACTGCTGTTTACAGCAGTAAACAAATCAAGGGTAACCGAAACTTCCAGCAGTAAGTGAAGTGACAAAGTATGAAGTCATCCCATGATTTAACATACTGTGGTTAAAATGATCACTTCTGCAAGATTGTAGCTAATGAAAAAGAAGCAGTTAAAATGAATAGTTGGCTAATATTGTTGTATCAGCATAGATAATCTTACAGTGGTGAATGGAAGGATGCAAGGTGAAAGGCTGTGTGTAACAGAACACTTGTGAAATGTAAAGAAAGATCAACAGCTGTATGCACTTATGGAAAGTTATGTTGTGTGAAAACTTAGGGCAGGTTCACAGCAGCTCGGGTGGAGTAGCTGTTTCTGAGGAGGGGAGTGGGGTCAAAAGGGGCTTCATGTGTGGCTGTAACTTGATGTTTCCTTTCAAAAAACTGGAAGCAAGTATGACTAAAGGTTGATATTTCTTAAATCGAGGTAGTCAGTACATGGTTCAGTTCTATGCTCTTCTGTATGCTCTAAATATTTTCTGATAAAAGGGGAAACAGTACATTTGAGAAACTCTTCATTCAGAATTCCTTGCAAAGATTGCAGCACACTCTTGTGACCTTTTCTTAGTAGGCACCAATCTTCATCCTCTGAGAGCAAATTGAATTTTTAAAAAATAAAGGGCAGTTGGCATTGGCTGTGGGTGATCTGGATACGCCATCAGGGAAATGGTGTTTTTTACAAATGAGAATTTGGTGTAGCATCAGAGAGTGAATATTGGAGTGGCAGCTGCATCATGAAAGCAAGTGCTGTCCTCTGGGGTGGACTTCTCAGGAGGGCAGGATGCATCCACGCAGATGTGCAAGTTGGTCTGCTTGCTGATAGGCCACCCTTGTCATTGACCCACCTCATGACCATTCTGGTATATCTTCTGACAGACCTGCATGTGCTGCCTCTGCTTCAGTTGTCTCCTCTGGGCCTTCAAGCATATTCTCTTCTGTTTAAGTATAAAATTAGACTAAAACTTCAAAGTTTCTCTCTTCTGTCCTGTGAAATCATGGGTTGGTGTAAGGTGAGTCCCTCCACCAGAGTCACAAGTGAGAGCCTCTCACTCCAGGGAACAGTTGACTTTTGGTCACAATATAGGATGTTAGCCTTTTCCAGAGAGGATGTGAGAGCAAGGTGAGGGCCATGGCTGCTCCTGGGCTCAGAGTGCACCCGTCGGATTGTTTGTGAATGCTGGTTTGAAGCCTTCGGAGGCAGTAAGAGGTAGGTCTAAGGTGATGTGGATTCTGTGCGGGTGCCGCCTTTGGCCTCCTGGATGGTCTGCAGTGCGTTGCACTGTGGTTGCTTCTCCCGGGGCCCAGCAGACAGCCTGACACTTCCAAGGTGCAGCTGCCTCTGGGTCCCACAGGCGGAAAAATCCATCGTGCAAAGTTCAACTTTGTCCCCTGGGGGAGCAAACTTTTCTCTTCTTATGCTTACTTTTCCTTGTTTAGTATCCATGTCTCATTCGCATTATCTAATACTGCTTTTCACATTATTTGGTCTGTTTTTTATAGTCATTTGAACTCAGAGTTTGTGTAACTAAAAGATGTGGATTTGGAGGCAGGCAGACATTTTGATTTCTCTGTGTCTGACCAGCCGTGTGACCTTGGGCACATTATTCAGTCTCTGAGACTCAGTTACTTTACACTTCCACTTATTAGTGCCACCTTCCTTGAAGGGCCATTGTGATGACTAAATGAGATGCTGTACGGGACCTTGCAGGTCATGTGACATTCAGGTCAAATGTTGGTTGGCGACTTTATACCATACACCTCTGAAAGTGTGTGCGCCCTCAAGCTTGCTTTCCCTCTCCTCCCCGCTGCTGTTGTTTGTTCGTAGTATGGCTTTACTTCATGATTATAAAAACATAAAGCGTCTTAAGCAGATTTACCCACTAAGTAGTATAAACTTGGTAGCTGTCCCCCAGCAGTCACTGTGGCTGTCCTCTGAAGCTAACTTTGGAGTGCGTGGTGTTCTGTGGCGGAACACCGGATTCTGTGGTTTTGGTTACCTGTTCCATGATGGTGCTAGGATAATTAGAATCTTTTCTTTTTCCTTCTTTTTTGGTAAACAATGAGATGAATTCAGTTTGTCAGCTAGCTGTTGTCTTTTCATGAAGCTTGACCACATCCTGTCCCGGCTGCGATGAATTTATAATGGAAAACGGGGCATCCAGAAGCAGCCACAGGCTTGCATGTAATGAGGCTGAGTGGGCTCTATATAAGCTCTATTATTTCAATTCCCACCTGAGGCTCCCACCTCCTTAACTCTAAATAATGCATGGTCCCTTTTACCTCCCCTTTGTGAGGCCCCAGGAGTAAAGGAGGCTCCTTGATGGCCTGGTTTACTTGCTCCTACTTTCTCATCTCTAGAATGATAGTAGGATCATGCTTCAGCAGGCCTCCACACAGTTGTTTATGCCCTGAGGTTATGTCTTTGTCCCTCAGTTTGTTCTGAGTGTGTGATAGGACTCCAAGGAGCCTGGCTTGTGATGTGGGTTCTATCTGACCTGGTGTGGCTCACATCTGTGATAACTTACCTCTTTGGGAAAGAGTCCATTTGGCTTTTCTGTCTGGTCATGGGTGTGTGTTATCGCTTTTGCTGGTGTGTCTTGCTATTTACAACCTTCTCCACTAGTCAGAGTGACATGTACAGGTTGTTGGGGAGTTTGCCGAGAGTTTGTTACCACACAGGACACAAGGTCTGCACAGCCAGCTTGGGCGCTGAAGGACATTAGTACTGGCATGGAATTCAGGGCTGTGACACAGGAACATATGAACAGCTATTTCAAGGATTCTATCACAGACAACGCAAGTGGGCGAGGCTTTGCTGTGGACGTGGGTAGTAGGTATTTAATCTGCATTTTAGGAATAAAGACCCTCTTGGTGCCTTGTTGGATCCTCAGAGAATCCCACTTCTGGGGTCTGGTGGCACATCTCTGGGGAACCTAGGGTGCCCTTCAAACTGGTGCTGTCTTCCTCCTGGTGCACATCGGATACCTAAGAAGCACCAGGCTGGCTATGCTATTAGGAGTGAGGCTGTCCCAGAATGCCAAAGACTGCCTTGTCTCAGCTCTGAAATATCCTGGGATGCTCAGCCCAGTCCACTAAGGGTGCTTGTATCTCATTTTCATAGGAAGAAAGTGAGGAAACTTGCCAGTATCACAGAGTCAACAAGAGATGGTGCAGAAATTGAAGTCCTGGTGTGTGTGGGTGCACCACCTCCATTAATACATGCTCTTGTTGCCTTTCAAACAGCAATTTGTGAGAATTAAATGAGGTGATGTAAATACAGATAGGCTGAACAACACACAACAAAGGCTGTCATATAGATGACATTATCAAGGTGTTTTTAAAAAAGTATTTTACAATCTGAGAACACAGAAGGAAGCAATCTAATTTTGGCAAGAAGAACTTGGGGTCAGCTCCTAGGAGCAGGTAACTGAGGGCTACCTTGCAAGATAAGGGGGATAGAAAGGTGTGGCATGAATACTTTGAGGATGGTGTGGCCACACTGACTGTGCAAACGGTAGAGGAAAGACTGGTGGTGCTGGGACAGGTGAGAAGTGGAGGAGGATCGACAGCAGATGGAAGCTGCCATGCATTTTGGAATGGTTGGTTGGGGCCAGATGTTGAGCAGCCTCAAAATATCCTAAACCCTATAGGCCAGCATGTCTTAAACATTCCCCTAAAGCTGGGGTCTTTGGCCTCAGCATTTTGGGATAGGTAATTCTTGGTGGTGGAGGCGGTCCTACACATTGGAGGCGCTCAGCAGCATCCCTGGCCTCCACTAGGAGCTGGTAGCACCCCCCCGGCCCCACCCTCCACCATCTTCCTCCCTTTGTGAAGACCAAAAATGTCTAGACTTTGCTTGAGAAGAAAATTGCCCCTGGTTGAGAACCACCACTGCCCTAATAAAAAAGCAGGATTAGAAACTGGCACCCCTCAGGCAGCAGAGAGCAACCTACGTTGACCCTTGAAAGGGTCCATGGCTTAAAGTTCTTGAGCATCTCAGGGGTAATAGCAGTTTTCTCTTAAAAGTGCACATGTGTTTTACTTTGTTCTCTAATATATCTGTGTAGATCTTTAAGGATAAAATAGTTTAAGTTATGTTTAAATCAAGTAAAGTGTTGCTCTAGGGCAGGCTTTACAAAATCAGATGCCAGGCTGGGTAGGTTAAATGAATGAAGTGAGCTAGGAGGTTTATTTGTTGCTGTTTAAAGGTGATGTTAATTTTGGAGGGTGTGCCCAAGGGGGGAGCTCATCTCATTTCTAGTCCATTGTCACCATGCCTGCTGCAGAATTCAGGTTCTTTAAAGAAATCTGGAAACATTTTCAATGTTAAATCCATTCATATGTAAAACAAACATGAGGGAGATTGGCCACAGGGACCTGTTGTGTTTTGGTTTGCTCTGTGTGTGTGTGTGTGTGTGTGTGTGTGCATGTGCACATGCATATATGCTCCCCTGGGAACCCCACAGCTCCTCCCACAAGTTCCCTCCTCCAGGAGCAGCTCCAATTCAATCCTATGTATTAGATTAATGTACTCCCTGCCCCCCCCCGCCCACATATACACTGACCCCACCCCTCCACTTAAAGAAACCCTCTTTCTCCTATTACCGTTTTCACATCTCAGGGTTCTGGGCCTCTCATCTGAATGCAAACTTATTTGCTCTCCTTTCTCAAACCAAGGAGTCAAGAAGTGAACTCATCTGACCAGTGTGGGGTGCGGCGGGGGGATTCCCTCTTCCTTCACATTCCCTGTACAGCCTCTGTTACTGTGTCCTAAGATTGCAGAGCTCTTTGGCAGCCACGATCATGCTTAATTCACCATGAACTCAGTGTGAACTACAATTCCTAAATCTCTTTTATATGTTCTGCTACCGAGTCATATTTCTCTGCTACACTTGTAATAATTATCTTAATATCTTGGGAATGGTAATGGCTCAAGAGCAACTGAAGTCTGCAAAGCCGCTTGTCCCTCTCAGTGGTCCTAGGCTGCTGAGGTTTTACATGTTTGCTTTTTAAAGTAATTGCCCTCCTGATCTTTCTGCCAGCTGTCCGTTCTTGCTATTATCTGCGTAGCTGTCTCTAGCCTTTTAATTTGCTGTCTCTAATCTCTTGTGGGTTGGCAAATCATGTGTCCAGGAATTTTAGAACCATGTAAACAGGATTTTGAGAATTTCAAAAAATATAGGTGGTCTCTGTGTGTGGATCCTTCGTATGAGTCACGTGTGTGAGCACAGATCGGACATTGATGTCTCCTTGGCTGGTCAGAGTCATTTTTCCTCACAGTTTTCAGGGATGTGGAGGAGTTGGTCCCTCTAGGACTTCTATCTTATTAAGTAAGACTTGGCTGCATAGAGAAACTCTATTCCCATGTGTACAGCCACTCCTCCTCAACCCATCATCTCCCCTGATTGCCTGGAGAATTGGGACCTCATTTTAGAGACAACGTACAGTCAGGATCCAAACTTGGGTGAATTCATCCTCTTATGCCCACTCTCATAAAGGTGATGTTTCAGCCATTGTGGAAAAGTTATTTACCCATGTAATGGTTAAGAGCCTGCTAACACTTATGCCATGTTTTTAGACCAAGGTTAATGCAGTGGGCATGATTGTATGTTCTCATTAGCTCTCAAATGGGCCCCTCTGGGATTCTTGCCTCCTTCTCTTCATCCCTTTTGTTCAAAAGTGGAGGAGATGAGATTTGGGTTTGGAGACGGGTTCTCAGAATACCTCTTTCTTTCTCTCACCACAATGTATGTCAGTGAGTCCTTTATATAAAGTTAAGATTGTCTGCCTATTTCAGAGTATAATTCTAGAACTGGGTATGTGAAGTTGAAGCTATTAGCTCTCTAGTATACCTCTATCAGTGGAATATAAAGATTTTACACAGAAGTTATGTGTTCTGCCATGTCAGACTTATTTGTGTGACTTACACCTGTCCATTTCTACTGACATTTTAAATAAAAGTAAGCCTGATTGTCCTCTGCTCCTACAGGATCATAGAAACTGAACTGATAGGAAAGCCATGTGTTATTCCACAAATGAGCAAAATAAAGTTTTATAAATTGTTCTAATTTTCCTTCCAACATCTTTTTAACGAGTCCAAACAAAAAATTTAAGTTATGCCTCGTAGTTAAGGAAAACCAGTTGAGGTGGTGGGAGAGTAGATGGCAGAGAATTAGAAGTTAATAATGTAGCCTTTCCAGATTCTATTAAATAGAAACAGAACTTTGAGTTAAGAACTTGAATTATCTATGTTCTGCCAAAGTATCGGTATCACCCAAATTCATCTCAACAAAGACATGGTGCTAATAAGTGGGAAAATGACCTTATGAGAACACACTCTATCTTTGGGTGATGACAAGTCTTTGGAAGATCACTAAAAATTAAATGTCAGCTGTCTATAATGAGCTTTGGGGAGAGGGGTTGGTAAGGGGGATGGGGGGCAGGGATAGGTTTTGGCATCATTCCTTCTACTTACTAGTTTTGTGACTTTGGATAGTGACTCTATCTTTCATTGGCTTCAGTTTACACAACTGAAAAATGGAAATGGGAATTGTGCAGATGGGGGTGCAGTAACAGAGCAGATGATGGAAGGAGCTAAGTACTGGTAGTCCTATATCCTCCTTCCACCCTTCTCCATGTGTCTTTTTTCAGACAGAACAGCAGAATTCTGACAGTTGTTCCTCACTCATCACATCGCTCTGAGTGGTCAGTTCCCCAGGTGCTTTTAGGGTGGGGCTTTTCCATCGGCACGCCTCTCCAGATGGCTAGCTCTGAGTATGGTTAGACCCTGGCCTTCTCTGTGCTAGGTACACTATTTCACTCATGACCCACACAGCCGAGGGTGGATGGTCACTTGTGCACCCCGTCCAGGCTTATTTGGAGCCAGAACCTGTGGGTGAAGCCAGGCCCCTGCTGAGAAGAGGCATGAGGTTGCTGAGTATATGGTCAAGATGGTTTAATCAGGGGCCAAACATCAATGGAACACTCTTCTTTTTTTTTTGAGGTAAGAGAGAAAATGTTTTTAAGAGTAGTTGTATGGGTTTTCTCCAACCTGGTAGCTAAAGAAAGGAGAGAGAGATTTGAAAAGAGTCATATATTGAAAACATTGAAATTTAGAGCTGGTTATTATAAAGGAAAAAAATCTTTCTCTCATTTGGACTCACATATACACGACTTAAGCTTTCTAGCCTCTGTCTGGTTTGAATCGGAGCCTCTCAGGAGTGTAAGGGCTGCATTTTGGCTATTGGGACAGCCTCTAAACTTTTAAGTCAGTAACAGCAGGGAGCAGATGGGGGTGCCGAGCAATCGGAGGGCCCCTAAGGCCTACCTTCCAGCAGCTTCCAGCCCCCATAGCCACATGGTGCTTTCACTTCAGCTGTTCTGTCTGCCTGGACACCTTCCCCCCAGCTGCCATTCTTTGCATCTGTTGAAATCCTACTTCAAGGCTTAGCCCAAAGGCCCACTCTCCAGTAAAATCGTCCTAAATAATTTCAGGTGGGAACTTCATAGGGCTCTCCTGTGCTGCCTGGTGGGAAGTTTGGGGACGTCCACTCTGGCTCTTGTCACAGGCTCCCTAAGACAGCACGGTTCTTTGGTCTACACCTTCCTGTTGTTTTACGTGCTGACTCCTCATTGGCTAAACATAAAAGAGGTGCTGACTGTATGCCAGTCATTGTGCTGGGAGCTGGAAATAGGTAAATACAGGAGCTGACCATCCTGTATGGAGACTGGCATGTAAATGCAAAACTCACCATGATATATGTTGTATAGTGAAAGGAGTATTAACTGTATAACTGAGTATATAGCATCAAGAACTTGAGCATCTTCAGGTGAGTGTCTGTGTAGCTCTTTGAGGTTTTATTTTGATGTTGGAGAGTGTCTTCTCAGGCTTTTGCTTCCATGCCTGACAACGCCTAGCACCTAACAGGTACCAAATATGTGCATACTGAATGAATCGCCATCTAGTTAGCAAAAAGGATGTGTGCCTGATGAACTGCCCATAACCCTGGCTAGTGTGCCATAGTGGAAGAACAACACGGACCTATGGCAGGCTGAGGAGAACACCCTCATACACGCCATCCAGTAAATGCTAACAGAAGAAGTTCTGCGTAAAGTGTGTAAGGCAGTTCAATCCCTTCTCTTCTACAAAAACCTCCTTAAAAGCATTTCAGTTGGAGGGAGCTCCCCTAATGTAGAAACTAAACTGACAGGTCATGAGTGACTCCAGTGAAGAAGAGCGCTGTGGCTGCTCTTACAAAAACCTGAGGCAGCCTCCTGTGGAGTCCAGCACACTGAAGCAGAGCTCAGGGCACGTGACCTCTGGCTGCAGCGGGGCCCCCAGCTGGGATATTAGGAAAGAGCAGGTGGTCCCCAGGAGCCACAGCTGACGGAGGGAGGTCCTGGAGAGGGCACCACACCTGCACCGGGAATTTGTGGTGGGGCTCTGGTCACAGGTAAGGAGACTCCCTGCTCCTTCCACACGACCGGTTTCATTGTCTTTTTATGTTCTTTGTGTGATGTGGGTTTTGGAGCTGTGATTCTGACACGCGAGGAAGGGAACTATCCATGCGGATGATTACATTTTGGTTTGACGTTTGCCTTTTGTGGTTGAGACCGTAAGCCTAACCCCTCACGTCTGTTGGCACTGTTAGCATTTCTGTTTATTCAAACGTGCCCTCTCGCTGTATCCTTTCCCAGGGGCTGGTTACCCACTCTTTTGCTGAGAAAGCTAAGGCCCAGAGAATAAAGTCAGATTTGATCCTGTTCTTAAAGCAATGCCCAGTTAGAATGCAGCTAATGCCACTGTGTGTTCTCCCTCACTTACAGTCCATTTTATAGGTAGAGATGCAAGGTATTTTTGTTGAATGCCCTCAGTTTAGTCTTTGGAGTTTGTGTGTTATCTTATTTTCTTAAAAATTGACTTCAACTATTATAACCAACAGAATAGCCGACCTAAATCCCCTTGGGTCTCAGTAAAAATATAGCTTACCAGAATCCACATCTAACTTCTAATTGGGACATTTCAAGGCTGGTCATGGTATTCTTACAAATAATGCTAATCTAAAATTTGCCTGATGGAGTGTTAAGAGACCTGTGCACATCCAGCCGTATCTTATTAGCAACAGAACCAGGAAAATTGCTTGGGAATCAAAGCTTCCCATCAAAATCCATCTTTAGGAATTGTCTAAATTTGGCAGCTGTCTAAATTGTCCATTTCTGATGATTGAAATTGTCTTTAATGGGTGTCATCAGTTCATGTAGACATTTATTGGTCTCAGTGTTAAACACAGAGCTTCGAATAATGCATGCAGGTTTTTTAGGACACTACTATACTGATATAATTTAATCAGATTGGCAAGTGGAAACTTTGGCTCTTCAAAATCAGAGGTGGCTACTCAGGATCATTTTAGATTAGATTTTAAATAGGGTCAATGACGGCTTGCAGGGTACGGTCTGAGTGGGGAGAGGCAGGACATAAATGACTTTATGTAATATTTTTTTCTGATTAGAGAAGTAATTCTACCATTTTCCATTTATATCTTAATATTTGCTATTATGTGGAGAAGAAAACTTGATCTTTTTTACACTGTTGAGAGCCTAACGTGCAAATGTATATTTGCTTTGAGTAAGAAGGGCTGATATTATAGGACAAGAATCTCTCAAGTTGGAATAACAGGAATTTTTGTTAAGCAGCTGATTGGGAGCCACCCCTTACCTGAAAGTTGAGCCCCCAAACTAGAATATCCTCCTGTGTACCCTCATCTCATCAGTGTAGCCTGAACAAGGCTGAAAGCAGAGGGGTAACAGGGAGGAGAAAGAAATCAGCGGTCCTGCACGTGAGAGGGTAACAAGTGAGTTTTACACGTGGATTCTCTATGCAATACAGTCCATAAATCTGAGTCATGCCTTGGGTATTTTTTCTTCATTAGGTTTCTGAACAGGAAACACTGTACTGAAAACTTGAAATGTAAAAGGTTATGAAATTGAAAGCATGGGAGACAGAGGATGGAATTGAAGAGGAAATAGAAATAAGACCAATAGACAGAGGCTTTAGGAAAGAGAAAAATGGTAGATCTAAAACCATGTGGGAGATGAGCAGTCGAGTCTGGAGTCAGTGAGGATATAGTACTCAGGACAGGAGGATGAGCTACATCTGTCCTCAAATTGGGGGAGGGAAGTATCAGGCCATTGTATCCATTCTCTAAAGAAGCCCTCTTTAGGGTGGGTGGGAATAGAAGTATCTAGGAAATACTTAGCAGAGTATATGGAGCTACTTTTCGGGTAATTCAAAACCAAGGCTTAGGTACCCATAGCAGTAAAGTGAACACACCCAAAGCCCTTGGCAAGGGACAGTAACCGGCTGGATATTAAATGTGCTAAGTCATTTGATACTTGCAGTACCCATGGCAGCTGGACATGGGGTGAAAAATGCTGGAACTGGAATTTGAACCCAGATGTGTCTGTATCTACTAAGGCCCATGCTGTTGTCAGCACTGGCAGGCAGGCCTTGGCTCTAATGCTCCCCAGTGTGAGCTATAAATAGGTGGTACCTCCTGGCAGTGCACATGGTTCCTAACAGAGTTATCAGATTTTATAGCAAAATCCTACTGAATTCACTGCATCCTTTTGTTTTTTTAGAGGACTTGCATATGATTAATTGGTAAGTAAGAAGCTACAGTAACATTTTAAAAGAAATCAATAAAAATTGATTCAGTTTGTCTTATCTTAATAAAATCCTGCTACCTACTGTTTTTTAAGGATCAAAACACAGCCACAGTGGCAACCAAGAAACCTTGAACCAATTCTGGGAAGAATTTCCCTTGCATTCCCTCTACAAGGAATGAATGCAGAGCCAGACACTTACGGTACCGAACATTGCCCTGGAGCAGCTCTTGTGTTACTACCAGCTAGTTACTCACGCCTAACAGCATGTGAGATGCAAATGTACCCTGAGCTAGGCTGCAAATGGATGAAAGCAATGTTGATCCTCATCTGTCAGAGCAATTAGCATGAGTAAAATACTTGCCCTACTTGGAGCAGATGGAGGGCGGGGAGGCAGTGGGGCAGGGGACGGAGAGGTGTTCTGTCACCCTCTTTGCAAGATTAATGTTGCAGTATGGGCAGCAGAGAGCACTGGATTTATTTCCTTAACATTGCATGGATTTACAGGGATGTCAGTTATTGCTGAAAGCCCAGGCTGTGTTCTTAAAGGGTCTCTGTAGGGTACTGAGTGAAGCACAGAAGAGGCATGGGGGTGGGGCATGGGTGTGAGATATATAGCATTTTTAACAGTAAAGTGTGACTTGCTGACCATTTTTAAGCTCTGTTGCATTCAAGGCTTAACAGTAACCTGGCTTCTTAAGGAATGTATAAATACGGTTATAAGATTTTTTTGATAAAATGAATGGACTAGGTAGAAAGAAGACTGTAATGCTTGGAGACCACAGCTCTGTGTTTGCAGGGAGAGTTCAGATCCCCTCTGCCTTCCATTAGAGCTGAATCTGTGCTCCCGGGGTGGGAGGAAAAGAAAACAGTGTATTAATTAAGAATGAGACATTTAGAAGAATTTTATTATTCTTTGACAGTGGAACGGAATAGGAAAATTGTTGAGGTCGGCACAGAATGATAGAAGATGACAATTGTGTGAGAAACAATATTTGCCTGAGTGCTGAATCAAATTTTAATTATCAGGAGCCTACTGAGGAAGGACTCAGCCAGCGGCAGAAGTTTGGCTGTGACAGCAAGAGCAGTACTGGGGGTGAAGAGGGAGGAGTACAGAGTGAGCCCTGGTCATGGGCAGGGTGGGTTGAGGTTCTGTTTCTTGGGGGCATGCTCCCCAGAATGTCCCTCACGAGTCAGTTCTGTACCCTGGTACCCTTGTTTGCTCCTCATCTCGCTTTCTAGTCCCCCAGCTGTTGGAAAAAGGTAAAAATTCTCTGCTGTCCTGGCTTTCATGTTTAAAGTGGATACTTAGTCACCTGGCTGGAAAACCTGCTGGGCTCTGAGATGGCAAGATGGTCCACTCCCCAACTGGGACGTCCTGTTTCTGAGCAGGGACAGCAGAAGGGTAGTACTGGCTGTCTGAGATCCAAGAGTAAGCCTAGAATTGCTTTTCCGGTGTCTTTCTGGGACATACTCCGCTTGCACCCGGCCTGTCTCCACTCCTCTTCCCCTTGTGTGTTATGCAGCATCTCTTCCCTTGCAAGGTCTCCGTCACTGCTCACTGCTTCCTTTCCTGCTCGTCACTCTTGGTCTCCCAGGCGTGTGTTTTGAACTGCAGTCTCTTTCTCCACAATTACAGGGGTCATTGGTTTGAAGGCTGTCCGTGTGGATGGGGCGCCAAGCAGACCTTCCTTTCAGGTACTTTCAGGTAGTGAAATCATTCTTCAAAGTGAAAAAAAAAAAAGAATTCTGTTCCTAATTAAATATATATATGTATTTTATGTATGTTACCACATTATCTAAATTAGTAAAGATCAGAAACTTCCTAAATATGAGTTAGAAAATTATGCATTTACTGGATGACATTTACTTAGTCATTAAAATTATGAATTTAAAGACTGGGTACCCACTTGGGAAAATTTAAACAGAATAACACCAGGTAACCCTAAACACAATATATGTATGCTATGATTACAGCTATTTAAAGAAAAACAAATATATAGATTAAAAATGGGAAGGACCATGGAGAAATCTAATTGTTACGATTTTTGGGGGGGACTGTAATTTCTTTATAGAAAGTGGTATTAAAGGTAGATAATGTTGACATTGTTTGTAATCATAAAGAGACTTACATAATTGACTAATTCTTCCTTGTGTTCTGAAATCATGTGGCTCTAGGCTTTCCATCCTTGTGCAGCTCAGAGGTTTACAAGAGGTTTCCTAACCACTGCTGAAGGTCTGCATCGCATAATGTGCATGTCACGTGGTGACTTGCAGTGCCTCTTTAGCTTCCCATTGTTCTCATTGCCCCGTACAGAGGAACCAATTAATGTTGAACAGGCATGTATTCAGCATTTACTTTGTGCCAGGCCTGGTGCTGGGTGTTGTGAACTGGTGAAACACAATCTGCTCCTCAAGGAGTTTACAGACCTAGTGGAGGAGACCCAAGAGACAGAGCCTCTGAGTAGTGGGAGGGATGCTGTGACAGGGGAGAGGAGGCACACCTGGGCTGGTGCCCACCAGGGTTCAAGAAGTTTCCCAGATGCCGCCTGAATGAGATGTGGAGTTCAGTGGCATGAGGGTGGGATCCCAGCTGGTCTGGACAGTGGCAGTTTGCTCAGTATGGCCAGAGAACATAGATGTGGAGGGCAGGGGGTTTTTAGGTCACACTGAAAAATGTGCACTCTACCTGGGGGCAAAGGGCAGCCATTGAAGGGTTGTTTATTTGTATTTATCTTTTGGCAAGAGCGGTGATATACTCAGAACTGCCTTTGGAGTGCTGGCTCTCACCTTGGCGAACAGTTTGGAGAGCAGGCCAGAGGCAGGAAGGCCAGTGAAAGCACTGATGCCACAGCCCGGGTGAGCATTGGGATCCAGAGCTAGAACGATGGCAGCGATCATGCGGAGCCGTGAACAGGCCGATGAGGTGTGAGATCAACAGAGACTGAGATACGAGCAAGGAGTAGGGAGGAAGAATTCAAACAGGGTGCCCGAGTGTCTAGTTCAGGCCTATGGGCATGGCAAGCCTGGCTCTTGGTACTTACTTATTTATTTAGTGGGAACAGCCTACAGGGTGGCACGGTGGACACGTGGGGTGGGCTGGCGTGCAAGGGAAGGAGACAGAATGAGTTTGGAGTATGTTGAGTGTGTCCTCTGGGTGCAGGGGTCTGGTATGCAGCCAGTTGTACATGTCTAGGTACAAAGGAGCTGTCACCCATGGCAGTTAGATTTGAGATCAGCGTTTTATTTCTGTGTGTGAGGCACACTAGAGCTTCCAAAGCAAATGCCAGGTACCCTGAGGATTCTGCTGGCAACAATGGTCTTGGGAATTCCAAGTGCCAGCCGCACAGCTGCAGGGAGCGACTTTCAGATCTGAGATTTCCTGGCTGAGGCCCCCAGGGCAAGCTCCCCGTCTTCTGCGGCTGCCAGTGCTGGGCTGATGCCGTCCCAGGGAAGGGAGCGTGATCCCAGCCTCATAACTCCGTTGTGATCCCCCATGTTTTTATGTGGCATTGTAATATACAACAGAAGGGAATTTAGGAATGGTTTCTCTGGGAGAAATGCAAAGGCAAAGCCACGTACCCATTATGATAGACACTTTCATTGAGAGGTGGAGAAAATAGAATCATCTCTTGAATTTTCTAATGGATACTTGAACTAGACTTTTTGTTTTTAATGGCAAAATCAGCTCCTTGAAAATCACAGGAAGGGGCCATACAGACTTGAGAGAAAGTGTTTTGCTCCTGCTGTTTGGGAGTAGGAGGTAGGGATGGTGGCAGGTGAGAAGGGAGCATTTGAGGCAGTGGCTTTCAAACTTTAAAAAAACATATCTAGCCTCATGCTGATCACAACACACTAAATTTATTTCTAGACTCATTCACAGGTCATGACCCACAGGTTGAAAACATTCATGAGAAGTACTCTAGGGACAATTGACTGGGGACCATTTTATCTCTTCCTTAGAGTTGACAGTATTTAGAATATATCATAAGGAATATCATGCGGTTGATTTTTAATTTATCCCCTGGGGTACTCCACAGCAAATTTGCAATCTCATACAACCTCCTCAATATTTTCCTGAGAAAGCCGAACAAGGCTTTCAAAAGTCAAATAAATTATGGTGGCCGTAGCATCCTCTCTACTTATCTGTCACTGCTTGCTCTCCAGTTTGAGTAGCTAATCAAACACTAACTACAGTAATCTGATTTGCATTTTCCCTGTCAGATGTGCCACTCTACAGATAGCTAAATTAACTTAGTCTGCCTGGAATATGCCCAAATGTTGAGAATCGTTTAGGACCTTTCAAAACCATTTGGTCTATTAGCTCTGTCTTGAGATAAGCAGAATAAATAAGTCCCTGAAATCAAAGGAAAACTAATTATAATATCTTTTTTCCAGCTTTGAGTCATCAAAGCTTGTCTGTCTCAAGTATGTTCTAATGGGGTTCGTTATTTTGTTCTACATTTGATAATTCTGCGATAATTTTACATTTGAATTGTTAATATCCATTTTTCAAACTTTGTTGACACATCTATTTATTTTCAAGAATAATAATTTATCAGCCTTTCCTTTCAAGGCACCAAAGTTATGCGTGTCTATTGTAGTAAGTCAAACATAGAAACATACCAAGGAAAAGGCAACTCAGGCCCTGTCCCTCCATATATTTCCATGTCCCTCCTTAACCCATGTTAGCCACTTGGTGTTTATTCTTTGATACCCATCATTGCTCATATAAAATATACAAATATATATATGGTGGACATTTTTATGAAAATAGATCAGACTATATACATCTTAATGTTAACTTTTTTTAACTTAACAATATATATCATAGTTTCCTAAGATCTCCAATAGATCTCATGCTTTTCCACAGCTGCAAAATGTGGATATGTCACAGTTTATTCACTCACTCCCCTGTAGTTGAGCATATATGAATATCAGTTCTTTAGTGTTGTCATTATTACAGTGCTATAACATATTTGCAAAGATGTCCTAAAACTAGTAAGTTATATCAAAAGAGGTGCTCCCTAGGTGTTATAAATAATGCAAACAGTCCTCACTAATAATCTGGGTATGATTCACCATCATTCTTTCCATGCTCCACCTGCAGGTTGATTTTTATTAATTGAGTCAGCAAGGCACTGGAGAGAAGATGGGTCAGGAGCGCTGATCCAGGCCATCTCTTTGACTCAGAATACATATTTCTATGCCTACCCCTATCCTGTGCCATCACTTTTTTTTATAATTTATTTTGGTAACATTAATCTTCAATTACATGTGCAATATTGTGGTTATTAAACTACTCCCTTCATCAGGTCCCCCCCACCAACCCCATTACAGTCACTGTCCATCAGCGTAGTAAGATGCTATAGAATCACTGCTTGTCTTCTCTGAGTTGTACAGCCCTCCCCGTGCCGCCCCAACATTACGTCTGCTAATCGTAATGCCCCTTTTTCCCTCTTTTCCCTCCCTTCCCACCCATCTTCCCCAGGCCCTTTCCCTTTGGTAACTAATAGTCGGTTCTTGGGTTCTGTGAGTCTGCGGCTGTTTTGTTCCTTCAGTATTTTTCTTTGCTCTTATACTCCACATATGAGTGAAATCATTTCATACTTGTCTTTTTCTGCTTCGCTTATTTCACTGAGCATAATACCCTCTAGCTCCATCCATGTTGTTGCAAATGGTAGGATTTGTTTTCTTCTTATGGCTGAATAATATTCCATTGTGTATATGTACCACATCTTCTTTATCCATTCATCTACTGATGGACACTTAGGTTGCTTCCATTTCTTGGCTATTGTAAATAGTGCTGCGATAAACATAGGGGTGCATCTGTCTTTTTCAAACTGGGCTACTGCATTCTTAGGGTAAATTCCTAGGAGTGGGATTCTGGGTCAAATGGTATTTCTATTTTGAGTTTTTTGAGGAACCTCCATACTGCTTTCCACAATGGTTGAACTAATTTGCAGTCCCACTAGCAGTGTAGGAGGGTCACCTTTTCTCCACATCCTCGCCAACATTTGTTGCTGTTTGTGTTTTGGATGTTGGCCATCCTCACTGATGTGAGGTGATATCTCATTGTGGTTTTAATTTGCATTTCTCTGATGATTAGCAATGTGCAGCATCTTTTCACGTGCCTGTTGGCCATCTGAATTTCTTCCTTAGAGAAGTGTCTATTCATGTCCTCTGCCCATTTCTTAATTGGCTTGTTTGCTTTTTGTTTGTTGAGGTGCGTGGGTTCTTTATATATTTTGGATGTCAACCCCTTATCGAATATGTCATTTATGAATATATTCTCCCATACTGTAGGATGTCTTTTTGTTCTACTGATGATGTCTTTTGCTGTACAGAACCTTTTCAGCTTGATATAGTCCCACTTGTTCATTTTTGCTTTTGTTTCCCTTGCCCAGGGAGATATGTTCATGAAGAAGTTGCTCATGGTTATGTACGAGATTTTTGCCTATGTTTTTTTCTAAGATTTTATGGTTTCATGACTTACATTCAGGTTTTTGATCCATTTTGAGTTTACTTTTGTGTATGGAGTTAGGCAGTAGTCCAGTTTCATTCTCTTACATGTACCTGTCCAGTTTTGCCAACACCAGCTGCTGAAGAGGATGTCTTCTCCCAATTGTATATCCAAGGACTTTTATCAAATATTAATTGACTGTATATGTTTGGGTTAATGTTTGGATTTTCTATTCTGTTCCACTGGTCTGTGGGTCTGTTTTTGTGCCAATACCAAATTGTCTTGATTACTGTGGCTTTATAGTAGAGCTTGAAGTCAGGGAGTGTAATTCCCCCCGTTTTATTCCTCCTTCTCAGGATTGCTTTGGCTATTCGGGGTCTTTTGTGGTTCCATATGAATTTTAGAATTATTTGTTCGAGTTCATTGAAAAAAGCTGTTGGTATTTTGATAGGGATTGCGTTGAATCTGTAGATTGCTTTGGGTAGTATAGCCATTTTGACAATATTTATTCTTCCTAGCCAAGAGCATGGGATCCATTTCCGTTTGTTAGTGTCCTCTTTAATTTCTCTTAGGAGTGTCTTGTAGTTTTCAGTGTACAGGTCTTTCACTTCCTTCATTAGGTTTAGTCCTAGGTATTTTATTCTTTTTGATGCAACTGTGAAGAATTGTTTTCCTGATTTCTCTTTCTCTTAGTTCATCGTTAGTGTATAGGAAAGCAACAGATTTCTGTGTGTTAATTTTGTATCCTGCAACTTTGCTGAATTCAGATATTAGTTCTAGTAGTTGTAGAGTGGAGTCTTTTAGGGTTTTTTTATGTACAATATCATGTCATCTGCAAATAGTAACAATTTGACTTCTTCTTTACCAATCTGGATGCCTTGTATGTCTTTGTTTTGTCTGATTGCTGTGGCTAGGACCTCCAGTACTATGTTGAATAACAGTGGAGAGACTGGGCATCCCTATCTTGTTCCCAATCTTAGCTGAAAAGCTTTCAGCTTCTCGCTGTTAAGTATGATGTTAGCTGTGGGTTTGTCATATATGGCCTTTATGATGTTGAGGTACTTGCCCTCTATACCCATTTTGTTGAGAGTTTTAATCATGAATGGATGCTGAATTTTGTCAAATGCTTTTTCAGCATCTATGGAGATGATCATGTGGTTTTTGTTCTTTTTGTTGATGTGGTGGATGATGTTGATGGATTTTCGAATGTTGTACCATCCTTGCATCCCTGGGATGAATCCCACTTGATCATGATGGATGGTCTTTTTGATGTATTTTTGAATTTGGTTTGCTAATATTTTGTTGAGTATTTTTGCATCTATGTTCATCAGGGATATTGGTCTGTAATTTTCTTTTTTGGAGAGGTCTTTGCCCGGTTTTGGTATTAGAGTGATGCTCCATCACACTTTTAAAGTCCTAAATGTCTCAGTATTGGGACTAGGCCTTTTTAAAAGCAGTTTGCTGACCTCTCTACTCCTCCAAGGCAATAATATAAAAAGGACCTCACTCTGAAGTTCCTATGGTTGTTAAGCATGAATTCCTAGCCTGTTGGTTTTAGTTCATTGGAAACCGTCCCCGTGACACCCCCTCTTTCGCTTGCCCTTTGTGTTGCTGTTGCAGTGATTTGGGAAAGTCTCCACCTTTGGAGTTGGTTATGCTGTTGGTCAGAGTTGGGTGAAATGGCCCATAAATCGCTTGTACACCTTTGCTCACTATACACACACCAAGTGCATTCACAGTTATGGTGCTATTTTAGCTATTTTGGGTTGGAGATACTAAAGTAATTCAAGACAAAAAAGCTCTACCTCACTTTGATTTAATTCATTCGGTAACTGTATGTGTGTTTGCACTGCACTAGCTGCTAAGGATAGAATTCACTGAGGAGCAAAACTGGCATTGTATTTGTCTTCAAGGAATTTGCATCTGGGTTAAGGAGAATCACTATGAAGAAAATTATAGTTGATAAATGAAAGTCCGTGTTATTACATAGGATTCAGTCTTACACATGAACAGACTGGGGGGAGAGTGGCAGTTTAATGTTGTTCTGATCTACGTCCTATGGGATTTTTAAAATCTTCTTAGTAATTTTATATAGAAGAATAAATAGCTAAAATATTTTTGAAAAACACTAGGAATATTTTATATTAATGCAACATTAAACATGGTAATACTATAAAATAATATAAAAAGGATTTAGCTGTATCTTAATGGCTGCAACAAGTACAACAGAGAGTTTAATTATTCAGTACTACTAGAACAAATATTAAAACAGCAAAATTAGACTTATAATTTAGGTATACAGTGAAATTCCATATTGAATAAAGATTTTTAAATGACCACATTAAAAAAAAATCACAGTTAATAAAATGTAACTACCTGATAGAGTGGAGGACCTTTTTAACAAAAAGAAGAAGGAAAAAAAGTTGTAAAGGAAAAGATTTATGGGGACAACATAAAAATATAAAACATAGATGTCAAAAAACATATATAAATTAAAAGATGAACAGCCAACTGGGAAAGAATATTTGTAATACACATGATGAAAGGTTAATTTCTGTAATACACATCAAATTCTAAGAAGTCAGCATCCTGTCAAAATGGGCAAAGAACATGAACAGGCAATTAAAAAATAAAGCCGTATGTCCACTAGATTTATGAGAAAAATTTAACCTCAATCATGGAAATGAAGGCTAAAGGTTATCTTGGAACCATATTGGCAAAAACAATTTTTTTAAGGCTATATCTAGAGTTGTTGGGTGTAAAGCAAAATGGATGTGGCAGGCAGAAGTATATCTTGCAAGAGCTTTTATAGGGAAGCAATTTCACACTCAGAAGCAATTATTCAATTTCCAGGAATTTGTCCTAATGTTCTTCATTGCAGCATTGTACAACAAGGAAAATTGCTTACACATCCAATAATTGGTAGATGGTTAAATTTTGGTACGTCCAGCATATAGGGAATTATGTTAAGATGGACAGATAGCTTTGGGGGTGGCGCAGAAGGGGGTCTTCTTTCTTATAAAGTGGTTTGTTCTTGGTTCTGTCAATGTTTGAAAGGTGTGCGGAAAGAGCGAAATCTTGTATTTACCACTCCTACCCCTTTTTATTCAGACCCAGTCACATAAAAGGAGAAGGGCTATACATGGAAAGCTGTAAAGCTGTAGGAAATAGGTGGCCACATAGTGTGCTAAGGGAAAAGGAAGCATTTTCTGTATCCAGATAAATTGCTGAAGAAGCTATCTGTAATAACCTCCAGATTCTCACTTGGCTGCTAAGTAATTTAAAGAGGTGATTCTGACACCTGAAAGGCTTAGTCATGTTGCTGTTTGGTCACAGGGACAGAGGCAGTGCCAGTCAGCTCTGTGTCCTTTCTCATTTCTATGTGGAACGTGGCCATCAGTGTTAAGTCAGGAACCTGGATTGTTTGGTCTGAATTATGTTTACTTAGTATGAACTGTTCATGAATTATGTGTGTGTCTGTGTTATCTTCTACTCCTTGAATAGAGAAGGGTCTTAAGAGTTTTCATACAAAACCTTTCCCCGAATAATAATTCTTTTCTTTCCCAAGGCTCCCACAGTGCCTGAAGTCAGTCAGCCACATTAGGATAGTGTTCCCTGTTACTCACTCTCGGCCAAAAAGATCAACGGATGGTAGGTGGGTTTTGCAGGTAGGGAAGGGAGAGCCTTCCTTAGGAAGGGCTTCTTGCCACAGTGTCTACAGCTGAGTTCCAGGACTTCCTGGTTGGCAAGCACAGGTGTCTGCAACTCTCTGGGCCGGGAAGCCTTATAGCTTCTGTAGAATTTCTTCACTATCACTGCTGCTTTTCTTGGGTGCTGCCCAGTCACCACTGTGAAATGATATGGGACACAGAGCCATTTTCTGGGTTAAAGGGGTTCCCATCTTCTGTTTATCTGTGCACTTTTGTTCTTGTCAGCTAATTGCCAGACAGAAGCTTAACACATTTTGATTCACAAGTGCAGGCTAATCCATACCAAAATGATGAAACAGCTCTATTTTCTGTGTTTCCTCCTCTGGTCTTTATAGTCAAGAGGATGGCTCCCTGTCTGATGGGAAATTATCTTGTACCATGCTGTGGGATGCCCTGCAGAATTTGTCTCAGGAACTTGGTCGTGGTGTATGAATTCGTTATTAGATGTTTTGTGCTGATGGCAGGCATCTGAGTGGACTTCCAGAAACTCACCTTCTGTGATTCAATGAGATCATGGCCACATGTCCCAACGAAACACAAATGGTCCACAAAAGCACCCAGCATATCCGAAGCCAAAGCTTTAGGGACACTCATACCCAGCACTTCAGGGAAGTGCTCAGTTCAGGATGCAGAAGTCCCCCATGGGAGCCAAACACCCATTCCTACGTTATGACACTCCTATGAATGTGATGGATGATGTGAGCGGTTTAGCAACATCTGGATACTCACCCTCAAATTTCAAGTCTTGTCCTTAAAGATCAGGGCTCCTTAAAGCTGCTTTGTGGGGGCAGAATATGTCAGAAGTGCTTGCTTATACTGTAACTACCGACTGTGGGCAAAGAGCCTATAGTCAATAACATGACTTCTATTTTTTTTTCATACTATGATTTCATTTATATAAAACTGTAAAACAGCCAAAACAAATCTGAACTGTCGGAAGTCAGGACAACAGTTGCCCTCGAAGACTGGAAGGGAGCATTCAGAGGTCTCTGCAGCAGGCGATGTTCCATTTCTTTTTTTTTCGATTCTTTTATTAAGGTATCACTGATATACACTCTTATGTAGGTTTCATAAGAAAAACAGTGTGGTTATTACATTCACCCTTATTATAGAGTCCCCCCCACACCCCATTGCAGTCACTGACCATCAGTGTAGTAAGATGCCATAGAGTCACTCTTTGTCTTTCCTGAGCTACACTGTCTTCCCCGTGACTCCCTGAAACCATGTGTGCCGATCATGATACCCACAATCCCCTTCTCCCATGCTTCCCACCCGCCCTCCCCCACCCCTCCCCTTTGGTAACCACAAGTCTGTTCTTGGAGCCTGAGTCTGCTACTATTTTGTTCCTTCAGTTTTGCTTAGTTGCATAACATGACTTCTTGTCAAGCTTTATAAACAGAGGAAAACAAAGTGTATTACACATGAATTTTAAGGACCCAGGTAAGAGGAGTTACATATTAAAGTCAGTAAATACCACCTTGAACTGTATCATCTATTATTACTAACATTCTTATAGTGCTTGTAACACTCAGCACTTACATAACCGTTGTGCCTCTTCCCTGTATCCCTGGGAAGGGGTGGGGTAGATGTCCTATGGGAGTGGGTGGGCGCGGGTGGGTAGAGGCTGGGCCGTGAGGTGCTGTTGTCACAGGCACAATGAAAAAGCAGCCATGCTTCCCACCATTCATGGGTTGTGATTTCTCAGAAATTCTCAGAAAGGTAGCTTCCAGCCTTAGAGGTGGGAAAATGATATATTGCCCAATTCTACAAGAGAAGGGTGTTTCTGCTGTGGGGTAGGAATAAAGCCCATTGAAGAAAAGGAGAAAAAGATGAAAGAAACAATGGAACTAGGTACATCCTACAGCTCCATTTGTCCTTGTTCAAAAGAAGTAGTTGCTGGAAAGAAAAGAAAAAAAAACTTAATTTAGACACCGCATTAATTACTTCTTTCCCTGAAGACCCAACCTGCCAGTGATCTTGTTCCTTCAAAAACAGAAAAATACCATATGTGCATCTTATTAAAAATCCTAAGAATTTTACTTTGGAGTTGAGGTATGTGAGGTAGATTCATTTAATTTAATTCTATCATAGCTATAGCCAAAGTGCGCACTTGTCATCCCAGAAAAAAGTGCTTTATTTAACCAGAATGACGTTGGGCAACGCATAAACACTGGAGCAGAATAGAAATGTATCATTTGCGCCGCTCTCCCGAGCACTGCTTTGCTGACCAGTCTCTGAATTGCCTCTTGCTGCCTGAATAGCTACTATTAAGGAAATAAGGCATTTTGTTTCCCAGACAGTCCTCTGATTGTTCCCTCCCTACGCTCACACAGGAGTGCCTAGCTGCAGAGCTTTCCATTTTTCTCCCTGGTCATCCCAAGCAATTCAAAAGGGGACCTGTCACAGAGAAGAGGTCAAGTCGATGCATTGTAAGATACCCACCCTTGTGTGTCCCTGTGGCCAGAGTGTAACCCACACAGAGTTCCTGAACGTGAGCATTGACCCCCTTGGCTCTGCACCTGAGCGGTTTGACTGGTTCTGAAAGAGGGAATTATTTTTTGAGAACAACCTCAAGCTGTTTCTCAGTCCATAACTCAACTCCACCCATGAATGCTCTAAGCACGAATGCTCCTCCCTGTGCTTGACTGTGAGGGCAAGGGGCGGAGGGTGGGTGTTACAGGGCTGTGGTGCAGGTCCTGCGTGAAGTCTACCAAATGGGCCACTTTTAAAAACTGAGGTATAATTGACATGCAATGTTATATGAGTTTCAGGTGTACAACATAGGAGTTCAGTATTTGTATACATCATGAAATGATCACCACAGTAAGTCTAGTTAACATCTGTCACCATACGTAGTTGGAAATTTTTCCTTCTTGTGGTGGGAACTTTTAAGATCTCTCTTAGCAACTTTCAGATATGCAATACAGCAGTAGTAACTATAGTCACCATGCTGTACATGACATTCCCAGGACTTATTTATCTTATAACTGGAAGTTCGTACCTTTTGACCACCATCATCCACATCTCCCACCCCCAGCCTGTGGTAACCACTAATCTGTTCTCAGTGTCTCTGACCCTGGGTTCTTTTTTTCTCCCCACAGAGGGCCCATTTAAAAAAAATCTTATGCTAATTCCTGTAATTATTTTCTCCCTGTTTTCCTTTCTCATTCTGGGTTTTCTGGCTTCCTTCGGAGTTAATGACTGCCTCCCAGCAAAAGGCATTCTGAGTCCCCTTTTCCTCTCCCTTCCCACCCACAGAACAGCAAGAACAGCATGAATCCGTTTTTCCTCTCCCCTTCCCCCCAGGGCAGGGGCAGGCAGCTGGGACTGCAGCAGCTCCAAAATTTCTGTCCTGGAGGCACTCAGGTGGCCTGGGGAATGGGAGCGAGCGAGAGGCTCGGAGGCTTGTCTTAAAGCTCTATTTTCTTAGCCAAGGCAGTCTTTGTGGATTGATGGCTTCACTGGATGGCTGCAGGAGAGCTGGTGGATATTAGGGGGCTGAAGCCTGCCTCAGCTGTTGCTCCTGGTTTAGCCCAAATTCAGAGGTCTTCGCTTCACAGGCTCTAAGTACATGGAATTAGCCATGCAAGTCTTATGCCCCTGCCCTCCTTTCCCCTCCTGCCTCCAGTGTGTTTGCCCTCTTCTCCCCACCCCCACCCACCAGGTGGCCTTAATAAAAAAGCCATAGACAAGAGTGGAAAAGCATGGGTTGCTATGGACTGCAGCCACTGTTCAAACTGAAGATTCAGAATTCCATAAGCCACAGGAGTTTTGTGCGTATGATATATTCTGAAATTTGAACTCACCAAAGGCAAGGTCTGCTTTACATTACCATCTTTCATAGCACAGATTTATTGTTCTGTGTACTCTATTAATGTATTTCTGTGGAAATCATTTAAGTTATGGGGCATATTTTAAGTTTAAAAATAGGTGAATAACTGCATTTCTGTTGATAAAATGCAGTGGGAGAAATGCAAGTATATATTTTCAGAAGGTTTCAAAGGATGGATCATGTGAAGCACTGGTCTAAATGGATAGGAAACTACTCTGTCTGGAATTTATTTGGAAAAGGCGTATTTTCAGCAAAATGTTAACACTCCACATTTAGGTTACCAATTCCTTAAAGACACACTGACACGAGCATGTCCAGTGTGTAAGGTCTAAGCAGGCTTGTGGGGCATGCCTATGGTCAAATATGGTGCTACAATCGTGAAGTGACTGAAGACAAGTCAGTTAACCTTACTGCTTTATGAGGATCCTCTTAGGCTCTGTTTCCCCAGGAAATGATTTGATGTGTTCCCACTTTTTCTTCATGAACATCAGTCTGTTGCCCAAAAGAATGTAGTATCTAGAATAAAGTGGGTTAAAATTTTAATTTCCAAAATCTTAAAACACTAGGCAATTTTTGAATAATTTTAGTTTAAGATGGCAGTTGAAAGGGCAAGGGGATAGTTGTAGATTAGGTTTCTCTGCTCCAGGAAAGATTGTTTTAAAAGTCTAAAGGGAGTTTAGATCCGTTTTTAGATCAGTTCTATTAGGGATTTGAGGTGGTCGTTCTCTGTATGTCTTTCCCTCTAACCTGTAATTTGGAGGGAGGAGGAGTTATTCCTTTTTATATCAATCACTTTAAATAAACACCCAGTTTTGTTGCTGTCATTTTCTGGGTAACCCTCAGGCCCTGCAGGTACATAAATGCCATTGCTCTTGGGGCACAATACAACAGGGAATGGAGTGTGCAAACCCTGGGTTCCTATTAATGTTGTTCTAATTAGGAATTGCTATTGCCAGGATTTTTTAAAACTAAGAAAACTAGTTGGTCACTGCTTGAAATAACCTCTGTTTTTGTTTGCCACATGGAAAGAAGTGCCCTCCATGATTGCCTGTCTGTTGACCCACCCATTTTGCCCCAACACATCTATTGGTGTGATATGGGAGAGAATCTTCAGATTGGAATGCATTTGAAGAGGCTGTAGACTGAACTGTCAGGCGGGGCTGCACCCATGTCAGCCCCGAGAGATGACACTTACCATGGCTTGAAAGGTTTTCTGGGAGGAACTCCATAACCATGGCTGCATCTTGGAAGCCATAACAAGCTTCCCTGGCAGGAAAGGCTGTGAGAGCAAGCCTGAATCCCTGGGCTGAAATACAAACTCATCATCTCGGGCTGTATTCGCCGGTGGCTGCTCTCCATGGAAGAGCTCCTCGCATGCCTATCAGCCACTGCTGATCTGCCTTCATCCTTCTTACCTCACAGATAAATAATCCCATTCCACATTTGTGTTATTTTTCTGGGAGCCCAGGACTAAGCTCAGTATTTTTTATAAATGATGCCCTGGATTAAGGTTGGTGGGAAGGCTATTGTACAGTCTTTGGATTTCATAATCCTGCTGATCCATCACCGAATGGTGTTTGCATTTAAAGAATAACATCACCAGCGCTGTTTCATAATTAGCATTTCTGAATTTTGACCCCTCCGTCAAGGAGATTGTATCTGAATATCAGGCAGAAGCTTGCTCACCATTTTTTCCACCCCTGTATTTAGTCCTGACTGACACTGTCAACTTCTTTAGAAGTGAAGCTTAGCTTTTGATAGTTTGGGTAAATTTAGGTTTTTGTATTGTGGAAACTGCAATATTTCTAGTTGATGCCAGATTTAGGCTTTCCTTTGACATTTTTATCTAAGTTGGAAGTGTTTTATTCTTAAATCGCCTAGGAATCTATAACACTTCTCTGCTCACTGCCTTTCTACTTTCAGAAACAAAGTAAGGCAGCTTTAGGGAACTTTTCTGTTAGCAGTCTAGTGCTATGCCTACAAGGGACTGAGGGGAGAGAGTTGTGGGTGGAGGAGACTGCAAGAAACTCGAGGCTTAGATGTCTGTTCACTCTTTTGCTGTGTTTTGTGAACTGATGAATAGGCTGGGCTTCATGGGCTTGGGACAATACGCAGCTCTCCCCATAAGCACAGGAAGAATTTAGTGTATAAATGAGCCTGTATGATGGGTGTGGAGAGCCTCAGCTTCCAGAGAATGTGGAGTGGGGAAGGTGCCCTCTGCCCTGGGGCTCCAGCCAGATGCCTTAGTTGTTATACAGGTTCTCTGTCACGTAGCATGTGCCCTGTGAAACCTGCTGACCGAGTCATGAGCCTTGTTAAGCAACTTCTCATTGTTATAAGAATATTTTCTATATCTGTTTTATCTTTATTCTACGTGGTTGTGCGTAGTTCTATATCTGTTTAATCTTTATTCTATGTAGTTGTGCGTAGTTGTGATTCTTTCCATATGCACCCTAGTTTTTTGTTAATGTATAAATTAAGCAGTTAAAATAAACTCGGGGTTGAAGACAGCTTGGAGCTTCGACCCTTCCAGGCACCTATTGTAGTGTCCATTCATCCTCACCCCCGGCTCGGGAACCCTGCTCGACTTCGCGGTCAGCTGGACTGGACGCGACATTTCTGGCGCCCGAACAGGGACCTGAGACACGGGACACGGTGAAGGACACCGCTGGATGTAAGGGCCCGGCCTGAAACGAAGGCTGCAGTGGTAAGCGGTGAATCGGTAGGGAGTCTATCATGGGGCAAGCAGAGAGTAGGGAACTATATGTTCATGGTTTAAAACGCATGCTTGCCGCCCGAGGGGCTAAAGTTGGTAAGGAACAATTAGAAAAATTTTTAGCATTTGTGAAGACAGTATGTCCTTGGTTTCCTGAGGAAGGTATTGTGAGTATAGAAATGTGGAATAAAATAGGGGAACAATTACAAAGGTTTTATTCTGAAAATGGACCTCAGAAAATGCCAGTAGAGACTTTGGGCATTTGGTCTTTAATTAGAGATTGTTTAGACTTAAAGCATGAAGGGATAAAGCTAGAGGTTTTAAAACAGAAACTGCCTGATTCACTAAAGATGGCAGAACCCCGAGTGAAAGAGGAAGTTAAATCTCTGACAGAGAGTAATTTGGCCATAAATAAAAATAATACTCTTTTTACTGGCAGCGATGAGGACTGTCTTGACCCTACCTCACAGGTAGAGTTAGAAGTAGCAGCCGCCCAATATGAAAAGGATCGGGACCTACCTCTCATAGCTCTAGGAGAAAAACCCCCTAGATATGATATTAATCCTTTATTAGAATCCTTAACTGGTCAATTTAAGCAACTTCAAGGATTGATTTGCCAAATACAACCCACTAAATCTTTTGACCGTAAGTACTCATTAGGTAAGACCAGAACTTTAACACCTGTACAGATGGCTGGGTTAGATCCTCCCCCACCGAAATGGGAGCCGCCTACTTTTCCCTCGGCACCTCCTGTACTAGATTCTCCTCCTGTTCGTCCTGTCGCTTCTAGCAAACCATATTCACCTTTACAAACTATCCTACAAGAAGCAAAAAATAACAATGAGGACACAACTGGGTTCTTTACGTACCCTGTGTTAGAAATGCCAGATAATCAAGGAAATTTAATGAGAATACGGCAGCCTTTCCCTTTTAAACAGTTGAAAGAATTAAAAGAGGCTTGTTCTCGCTATGGCCCTATGGCTCCTTTTACTGTAACTATTTTAGAGTCTATGGCCACTGAAATACTGCCCCCTGAAGACTGGAAAAGTTTAGCCCATGCATGTCTCACTGGGGGAGATTATTTATTATGGAAATCAGAATATTATGAATTGGCTAAACAAACCGCAAGGATAAATATGCAGCAACAAATCCCGATAACTTATGATATGTTAGTTGGAGAAGGACAAAATGCTGATTTAGTACGTCAAATTGCTTACCCTGCAGGAGCTTATGCTCAAGTCGCAGCCGCAGCCAAAAAAGCCTGGAGAGGCTTACCAGAAAGTTCAAAAAAGACTGAACATCTGTCCAAAATTAGACAAGGACCAGATGAGCCATTTCAAGAATTTGTTTCTCGCTTATTAGAAGCTGCGGGAAAAACCTTTGGAGATTCTGATGCTACTCAAGCATTAGTTACCCAGCTGGCATATGAGAATGCCAGTTCAGCTTGCCAAGCAGTAATCCGTCCTTTTAGAAAGAAGGGAGGACTTTCCGATTACATACGCCTGTGTACTGATATTGGCCCGGCTTATACCCAAGGCATAGTACAAGCTGCTGTAGCACAAGGAAAATCCATAAAAGAGGTAATGTACCAACAGGCAAAGATGAATGCAGGTTTCTCCCCTGGAGCCTGTTTTTCCTGCGGGAAAATTGGCCACCGGGGCTCGTAATTGTCCTGATAAGAGACAGAGAGATATTCCAGGTACTTGTCCTCAATGTAAAAAAGGAAAGCATTGGGCAAATGAATGTAAATCTAAAACAGATAGGGATGGTAATCCCCTGCCGGGAAACGGGATGAGGGGCCAGCCTCAGGCCCCAAAACAGTGTTATGGGGCACTGCAAGGGACCCAGGAGGACAGCCCGGTAGGAAATCCATTCAACAATTGTTCCGAGCAACTTCAGGAAGTGCCGGGCTGGACCTCAGCTCAACAATCTACACAGTTTTAACTCCAGAAATGGGCATGCAAGCTTTGCCCACGGGGGTTTGGGGACCCCTTCCTGCAGGAACTGTAGGATTACTTTTAGAGAGAAGCAGCACTGTTATGAAAGGAATACTAGTATCCCCAGGAATAATAGATGAGGATTATACAGGAGAAATAAAAGTTATGGTACAATCACCTAATACAATTTCAACCATTCATTCAGGAATTAGAATAGCTCAACTTATATTGCTACCCCGAATATCTAAAGGGAACATTATGACTAAAACTGAAAGAGGAAGTCGAGGATTTGGATCTTCTAACATTTATTGGGTGAAAGAAATTACTACACAACGACCTATATTACAGCTTAACATCAATGGAAAATGGTTTACAGGAATCTTAGATACTGGTGCTGACGTATCTTGTATAGCTGGTCAACATTGGCCTTCTGCATGGCCTTCTCAGAGTACAACGACTGAATTGCAGGGTATAGGGCAAACTCAGGCCCCAGCTCAGAGTAGTGATGAATTGATTTGGCGAGATAAGGAAGGACATACTGGCACTTTTCAACCCTATATAGTAACAGGTTTGCCAGTGAATTTGTGGGGACGAGATATTATGAAAGAAATGGGAGTCCATCTGACTACTAATCAAACGCCTGCACAAAAACATTTTCACAAGGGGCCTTGAACTTCCCTGTACTCCAGACAAGACGAACTGCAGATCCTATAACTTGGAAATCTGATGATCCTGTCTGGGTAGATCAATGGCCCTTAACAACTGAAAAAATATTGGCTGCCCAATCGTTAGTACAGGAACAATTAGAGAATGGGCATATTGAGGAATCTACGTCTCCCTGGAATTCTCCTCTTTTTATAATTAAGAAAAAATCTGGAAAATGGCATCTCCTTTTAGACCTTAGAAAGGTCAATGAAACCATGGAATTTATGGGAGCTCTGCAGCCTGGGCTCCCTCTTCCTTCAGCTATCCCTATGAATAGTAAATAGTAATAAAATAGTAAATACTTATAAAATAGTACTTGATCTTAAAGATTGTTTTTATACTATCCCTCTATATTCTAAAGATTGTAAAAGATTTGCATTTAGTGTTCCTAGTGTTAATTTTAAAGAACCCATGAGACTTATCACTGGTTGGTTCTTCCCCAAGGTATGGCCAATAGCCCCACCTTGTGTCAAGAGTTTGTAAGCTCAGCTTTGAGCAAAGTGAGACAAAATTTTCCTAATGTTTATATAATACATTACATGGATGATATTTTATTAGCCAGCATAACTGAAGATGTTTTATTAAAATGTTATGCATTACTCCAAATAGAACTTACCAAAGCCGGCTTAGTAATAGCTCCTGAAAAAGTTCAATGTGCTGCTCCATATGCATATTTAGGTTATAGGTTATTTGACCTTCATATAAAACCTCAAAAAATCGAGCTTAGAAAAGATCATTTACATACTTTGAATGATTTTCAGAAATTACTGGGAGATTTGAATTGGTTGCGTCCCTCTTTAAATATTACAACAGGAGAATTGAAAGATTTATTTGATATTTTGAATGGTGATCCCAATCCCACTTCTCGTAGATATCTTACACCTGCAGCTAGAACGTGCCTTACAAATATTGAAAAGGCTATACAAGCTCAGCAGTTATGCTTTATTGATTATCAACAACCTTTCTCTGCCATTGTTCTAGCCACTAAGCACACTCCTACTGCTGTATTGTGGCAAAAAGGCCCTTTAAAATGGATACATCTCCCAGTCTCTCCCAAGCGGAGTTTAACTCCTTATCATGATCTTCTAGCCAGCCTGATACAAGAGTGCCGCTTGGAAGCTCGTCGGTATTTTGGTTTAGATCCACATGTCATTATTTTACCTCTTACTCAAGACCAGTTGATGGGGCTTTATTCCTTTTCTGATAATTTTGTCATTGCTTTATCAGATTTCACAGGCATTGTAGATAATCATTATCCCCCGGATAAATTGTTACAATTGGCTTTATGACATGAATTCGTATTTCCCAAGATTGTTATACAAAACCCTATACATGGAGCCCCTACTGTATTTACTGATGGCTCCAGTAATGGACTTTCTGTGTATGTTTCAGAACATCAATCCAAATCATGGCAAGTCCCGCCAGGATCTGCACAAATTGTAGAACTTCATGCCGCTTTTCTTGTTTCTCAGGATTTTTCGGCTAGCCCTTTTAATCTTTATTCTGATAGCCGATATGTAGTGGAAGCATTGCAACATCTAGAAACTGTCCCCTATATTAAAACTGCTAACTCATCAGTAACATGCCTCTTTACTGCCATCCAAACTGAACTCTGTAATCGCCACTATCCTTGTTATATTGGCCATATTAGGGCTCATTCTAATTTGCCTGGCCCTTTAGTTAAGGGAAATGCTTTTGCTGATGCTCGAACTCGATGTATTGGCCTAACTAAACTTGAGGAAGCTAAGCATTCTCATGAATTACACCACCAAAATGCACATAGCCTTAGATTACAATTTAATATTCCTAGAGAATCAGCTAGACAAATAGTGAAAGAGTGCACTACTTGGGTACAACATCTGCCAGTACCTCATTTTGGAGTTAATCCTCGAGGGATACGACCCAACGAACTCTGGCAGATGGATGTCACACATATTTCTGAATTTGGCAGATATAAGTATGTTCATCTTAGTATTGATACTTATTCAGGGTACATTGTAGTTTCTCCTCAGACAGGTGAAAGTACCTCTCATGTTATTAAGCACTGCTTATTTATGTTTGCCCACATCGGAGTTCCTTCTAAATTTAAAACTGATAATGGCTCTGGCTATACCAGCCGTAGATTTGCTGCCTTTTGTGCACAATTTAATATTACTCATATTACTGGCATTCCTTATAACCCCCAAGGTCAGGGCATTGTTGAACGTGCCCATGCTACATTGAAAACATATTATCAAAAAATAAAGAAGGGGGAGTTATACCCCCTAACGCCACAGAATTATTTATCTCATGTACAATTTATTTTAAATTTTTTGCTTCTGGACAAAAACGGTAAGAATGCAGCAGACAGATATTGGCATGCCTCTACTCAAACAACATATGCTAAGGTTAAATGGAAGGACCCCCTAACAGCAATATGGTCCGGCCCAGACCTGGTACTCATATGGGGGCAAGGACATGTTTGTGTTTTTCCATAGGATGCTGATGGACCACATTGGTTACCTGAACAGCTGGTGCGCAATGCAGATTCTGCTCTTTCTCCTTCCATTGCCCAAACCCAGCCTCGAGAATGAGACATACTGGGCTTATGTACCTGACCCCCCATTTCTACATCCTGTTTCCTGGGAATCTCCAGAAATTCCTGTGTTTGTTAATGATTCTGATGCTTTAGGATCACCGGCTTTTTCAGGTGACATTCCACATATGACTCCTTTCAATTACACAGGACAAGGGGTGGGAACGCCCATGTGCCTCACCAAGAATACAGAAGCTGTTGGTTGCATGCACCTCACCGTCTATATGATAAGAGGAAAAAGTCATTTTGTGACTATTTTGAAGCCAGACGAATACAACATTTTCGGAGATCCAGCGAGTCATAATAATCCCACTAAAAGACCTGGCCCTGGAGATTTTCCTACATGTGAAAAATTTGCAGAAGATCCTGAGACACTGATGCCCTGGGAGCAGTGTAAAGGAAATGTATCACGGCAGTATGATATTAAGAATTCATCCACTTATGTTTTAGACTGGTCAGGTGGACAAACCTACCAACTTCCAAAATTATCCATGGGACTTTGGTATACGTCTGGAGGAGCTCCACAAACACAATGGTGGAAAATTGGTGTGGCTATGGGACCTATAATGTTATTTAATTATACCCGCAAAAATATGTAGCAGCTTGTGTTCCTGTGCCTTATACCATGATAATTGGATCTGTTTCTATTACCTTTTCTGGTTCCCATTATAATGTTTCCTGCACAAATTGTTATTTGAGCTCCTGCATGTATAATGTCCCTGATGCTACATTTGTTCTCATTCTTAAGCAGCCCCCCTTTGTGATGCTTCCTGTATTACATCATGGACCATGGTATGCAGATAAGGGATTACAAGTATTGGAAGAAATGCAATTATTACTACGGCCAAAAAGAATGATAGGCCTTATTATAGCAGGTATAGCCGCTCTAATTGGCCTAATTACTTCCACGACTTTAGCCGCAGTAGCATTGACTCAAGAAGTACAGACCGCTACTTATGTTAATACTTTAACTCATAATGTCACCACAGCCTTTAGTACCCAAGAGATTATTGATAACAAAATTGAATGTAGGATTAATGCTTTATATGATATGGTGATGTATTTAGGAGAAGAAATTCAGGGATTAAAATTAAGGGGAAGCTTAGAGTGTCATGCCTTGTATAGAGAGATATGTGTAACTCACAAAGAATACAACAAAAGTGTCATATCCTGGGATATAGTGAAAAGACACCTGCAAGGCATTTCGCTCGCTAATAGTGATTCTAGTGATTTGTTGCTACTACATAAAGATATACTGGCACTTGCCAATGCTCAGCTTGATTTTGATCCTGTTAAATCTGCAAAGGAATTTGTAAATGGTCTGGCTGGATATATTTCACCCTGGGGAATCGGGGCCTTTACCCATCTCCTACTGACCCTTGGCATGGGGCTCATATTACTATGCTTACTGTTGTGTTTCCTCCCTTTTCTTTTTAAGATGGGGGCTCGAGCCCTTCTTACCTTAACTTCAGACATCCATATGAATAAACTCCATAACTACCCCCGAGAGGAGGGGTTGCAGGTATAAAGGGGCGGGACAGTCAAAGACGGGGAACTCTCTTTTGACATGTAGTCCACCTAAGACAGGGAGTTTGCCCATGCTGCGAACTGTCCCCATGACGGGTAAGTCTACATGGAGAAAAAGGGAGCCTAAGACAGGCGCCGTCACCTTACCTGCTTTTTAAAAATAATAGAGAAGGGGGAGATGTGGAGAGCCTCAGCTTCTAGAGAATGTGGAGTGGGGAAGGTGCCCTCTGCCCTGGGGCTCCAGCCAGATGCCTTAGTTGTTATTCAGGTTCTCTGTCACATAGCATGTGCCTTGTGGAACATGCTGGCCGAGCCATGAGCCTTGTTAAGCAACTTCTCATTGTTATAAAAATACTTTCTATATCTGTTGTATCTTTATTCTACGTGGTTGTGCGTAGTTCTATATCTGTTTAATCTTGTGCGTAGGGTTAGATCTGTTTAATCTTTATTCTATGTAATTGTGCATAGTTGTGATTCTTTCCATATGCACCCTAGTCTCTTGTTAATGTATAAAATAAGTAGCTAAAATAAACTCGAGGTTGAAGACAGCTTGGAGCTTCGACCCTCCCAGGCACCTATTGTAGTGTCCATTCATCCTCACCCCCGGCTCGGGAACCCTGCTCGACTTCGCGGTCAGCTGGACTGGACGCGACAGTTCTTAAAGCTTTTGAAAAGATCACATTTTGCTCACTTGAAATATGTGTGTATATTTTAGCATAAAATGTACTTGGCAGCTGCTAACATAAAATTGGATGGCTACACCTTGGAAAACCTTAATTTCTTTTTAATCAAATTTTTAGAACCATACTGGGTCTCTTGCCAGTGCTGCAATAGTGAGCAGTAAATACATCATTAGATTAATGGTGATCTGATGACGGATTACTCAAAAGATAGTTCCAGCCAAGAAGAATAAGCCCAGAAGTCTCATTGTGCAAAGATTAATAAAATATTGTTTAAAACACATATACTGAGTTAATATAACAGGGAAGAAAACACTGCAAAATAGAACAGAATAGCTATGGGTTTATAATGTAGTGATATTGATCATGGATTTTCCTAAGTACTCTAGAGCAGCCGCATTATTATATATGCCTCTGATTAGACCCAGAGATGAGAAGGAAAAAGTTATAAAAAAAATAAACTAACCAGAGGAAGGCCTGCTGCTATAATAAATTATTTAAAGCAAGCAGGGTGAGTGGGTTGTGAAGACAATATAAAACAGAATCAATGCCCCCAAGAAACCCCAAACCATCAGCACCTCCATAAGTTTCTTACCACCCTATCTGGAAGGTATTCTTTCCCACCACTCCCCATCACTTCCCACCCCCGACCCTTCACTTTTTGCCCATTCATTTCTCAGAGATTCACATTTGTTTTTCTTCTGTAACACAGGATGCTGTCTCCAGTTGTACTTCTCAACTTGTATCAGAAGAGTGTCTCTAAGGCCACAGATGAGTGCATCTGTCACTTCATTCATCTGGATCTTAAATTTCCCACAGAAACTGTAAGCTGGGAGTATCTAATATGATACACTTATCAACATGACTTTAATATTATCCTCCTTTTTTCTTTTTTTCTAACCATTGTTATAATTAAATCCAAAAACCCAAAGCAAAGTTTCTAGTTTGCTGACTGTTCTAGATTAGAGGATATTATTAGATCCAAAATACTAAAGTGGAAGACAGGTGCTTGAGGGGGCATTTTGGAGGAGAAATAGTCAAAATGACTAAAACTTAAGTATTAGGAGATGTTAAAAGGGCAGACTGATGTGAGAAGTGAATTTTTAAAAGTAGATTTCACCATGGAATAGGGTAAGGAAAGCAGGGTCAAAAACTTGAAAAGAATTTTCCAAATTCTGTTCGCCAAAGAATTTTGCCAGAAGTATGCCAGGGTCAGAAGAAAAAAAGTTAACAATTGTTGCTCAGAAGCTTGCAATGGCCCATGGCCCAGTTTCAAGAACAGTAGGAGTCCACTGTAGTTTGTTAACTAGGCACAAATTGGCCCCATTGTATAATCAGGGGTGATTATACCTTAGGCTTTTAAATTTTTCTTGGCCCCTCCAAACATGCAGAAGCTGGGCAAATGAAATATAAGCAACTCTATTCTGCCAGTGTAAAAACATTATTAACAGTATAACATGACTCAATAGGCAAATAGCACAGGTCTAAATATTAGTCCAGAGAATTCTATATATAGGCTTTGCTGCCATTGTGCTCTATGACCTTTAGAAAATTATTTGCCATTCTGGGTCAGGGCTGGCTGGTTAAGGTCAGAGTCATTGAACCAATTATCATATAGGGTGGTTAACTTTATAAAGAAAACTGTTCCACGGTCATATTCAGTATGAAAAAAAAACTGAAGAAGGATGTTAAAAAAATGTAGATGATATGAATAACTAAGCATAACCCTATCATTTCACCACAATTCAAAATGCAAGGCCAACTTCTCAGTTATTGGTGTCATCTTTGAACGTGACAGACAGGATCTAAATATTATTCTCTTTTTTGTGGCTGCTGTTTGCTCATCTCTAACAATGTGGGAAAAAAATCATTGTATTCAAAGGATTATTAAGATAAGCAACCTATAAACATGCCTGCCAAGTGCTCCTTAAAACAGCAGTTGTTCTGTAAAAGCCCCAGTTGCCTGGAACAATCCAAGTTCAGTGTCCCAGCCTATCCATGTCCTTTTGTCATCAGGGAAGGAAATATTCCAGGTACTTCTGACCTTTGAGAAGTCATTTGGTTTTTCGGGTACTTGGATGGTAGAAATAGGGATGCAACAGCATTTGATAGATACATTCTCTTTTAAATCTTATCTAGGAGTCTTAAGTGGAGAATTACACCAGTCTGAAATGGGAGAACAGTATCAAAGTGTCAATATCAAACTAAAAATCAACTAATTGGCAATAATTAATAAATCAAAATTCACACTGATTTGAAAAGAGAGGTCGTAATCAATTATCATCCCATCTCTCCATGATGCTGAGAAAGTCTATCTACCCAGTTAACTGGACGGCTTAAAATACTTCTAAGATGACTTTCAGAAAATGAGACTCCCTGGGCCTTTGAGTGGGTGGCGTGGGACACTTTTCTGACCAAGAAGCAGATCAGCTACAGCCTTCCTTCCAAAGAGATCCTTGATCTCAGATAAATTGTACTAGCCCCTGCTAAGGTGCTGGTCCCAAAGCCTGGAATGACTTTAAATTTAGAGTCAAAGTTGGCTTCAAGGACTGGGATTATTTTACCCTCCAGAGAGAAATGCCCAAGAATGTGATTGGGACTGTCAGCCACCCCGGAACACCCCAGGAACCCACTGTACCTGGAGTGGGGAATGGAGGTGGGGATTGGTCTTAAATTACATTGCTTCCCCTGACAGACTTCTTAACAACTGGGGCTAATCTGGAACAGGGATATCTGAGGATTCCAAAACACTTCTGAACACAGGACAAAAGGGGCCGTTGTTGAGGACAAAGAGTTAAAGCATCACCTATAAATTTCAGAAGGCTAGTAAAAGTCACCTGGAAATTTAAAAACAATTCCTTGTTAAATCAACTCACAGCCTATATGTTGTTCTTATATATCATAACCACCATTCCAATGTTTCTCAAAATATGGTAAGGGGATCACTGGCATCAGAATCACTTGGGGGTGCTTGTTAAAAAAGCAGATTCTTAAGCCGCACCCCAGATTCCTAAATCTCATCCCAGAGACTGGAGTCCAGCCTACAAACTGAATTTCTAAGGAGCAACCCAGTTGATTCATCATGGTAATGATCCATATCAAGGCAGAATTATGGTGTCTTTGTAGTCTATTATATATTTAAAGACACAGATTTGGGATTTGCATATTTTCCATAAAATGTTTTAAGTATCATAAAAATGAAAATAATACTTGTGATGAGTTCCTAAGAACCATTCTTCTGCCCACAAATAATGCACACCATTATTAAAATGTAATTATGAGCTTAAGATTATTGGGAAAAACATCAACTATGCTTCTCAAAAATATTGTCTTTATTTGTCACCAAAAGTAATTATGCTATTAAAGGAACTTACAGTTTTTTTAAGTATCAGTCACTTGGCTGCAGGAACTTATTAAGCTGTTATGTTCCTCCTATATACCCTTTTAGTCATCAGAATTTTTGTGATAAAGATTTTTTATTATTTTTTAAAACTATAAATTGTGAACCATTGCAACGAGGGATTAGGCTGAATATGAATATATATCCAAGTTATAAATTCTTAAAAAAATGTTTCATCAGAATTACTAAGGCAGTCAACTCTAGTAGATGAAATAGCTTCTGCAGTAAAGCTCTATTTACTTCTATTAAGGATTTTTTTTTGGTGCAAAACAATTCAGCTTTAATGCATTCTTTAAAGAAGCAAAAGAAAACAGTTTCTGATATACATGCTACTGCAGAGCAGTAAACCAGTGTTGCATGGTAATGTAACAAGCACCATATTTATTTTCTAGAGGAATTTTTTTTTTCTCCTATAAACTCCCCACCCCAAACCATGGCTATCATTACTCCACAAAATGTAGTCTGCCATTTCTGAAGAGTCAAACACTCCTTTTCTTGCCACCAAAATCACAAGTTCAGGCTGAATATGAAATGAAAATAGAACTTAAGAGGCAGGCTTTGTTTGTAGGATGTTTTTAGTAAAGGTTGCCTCCTATCCACACTCCACCCTAGTTCTCTGACTAATGTGTACATGTTATGTTTTAACAGATGGGCTGGCTGGCGGCTGCTGGGCTGTAAAACGGGAACTCCAAATCTGCACCGAGTAGTATTGAATTGAATGCTCGTAAAGTTCATGGACATACACTGACCCAGACAGGCCAGGCAGATCCAGACATGCTTACACACTTATCATAAACTCCCACATGAGAGGGTCTTTCTCTCCATCCAGAGGAAGTTCAAGGCTGAGTTTTCTCCTCCATATATTTCTACCTCATTCACCTATCGATTTTATACACACACACACACACACACACACACACATCCACGAATGCATGCATATACATGGATGAATAGCTATACATCTCAACTCTTTTACATATTTTCAAAGATCAAAAAATTCCCAAATTCTATATGCAAGTCTGTCTAGTACTCTCAATTAGCTCTTCTTCATGTCAAATAAGAAGTACAAGAAAATACTGTTGAATTTCATTTAATTCACCTATATATAATATGAACTACATGTATGTAACTGCCCTCAGAAAAACCAGCTGCTTTTACCCCTTATCTTTAAGAGAAGAAGAAAAAACTATCCCAGAGTTGAGTCACAAATGAAGTGTCATGTTTAACCTTGGATCCTCTGTTGTCAGTTCCTGTCACAACTTCATCACATAAACACGCAGGTGCTCAAACACCAACTAGCTGGTCTGGTGGTCCCTTTCACGGTCTGGTCTTGGATTCTTCGCGGCCACGGGCTCTGGGACAGACAGCAGTTGCCCCCTCGTCCTAACGAAGTCCTTCGGACACACCTTGCAAGTGATGTGGAAGTCCCAGCACCTCATGAGGGATATGGAATCAAGTGCTAATAAAAAGTAATTACTTTACAAAGTTTAATATCCGTGCTGTCAGTTCCTTTCAATAACCGCAAAGCACTGAAGCCCCGGCTACAGAACCCGGTGGTCGCTTCAGCTTTCTGACCGCTAAGGAGCCACCCCGAACACGACGATCTCTGGCTCTAGCTACGTATCAGACACGGGCCCGCGGGTCTGTCGCGCCGCACCGCCTCCCGCGCGGGTTAATTTCTCAGTAACCCGTCCGCAAGCCATCTAGGACTGCTGGCCGTACACCCCGCGCACGCAGGCGGCCCCCGCGAGTGTCGCCGCCGCAGAGGGCCGGGGGCGCATCCCCGCCCCCCCCCCCAATGATGGCAATTACAGCACGCCAAGTTCCTGTGGACGCAGAGCCGCGTCCCGGGCCGAGTTGCGACGCTCTGAAACAAGAAGTTCGGAAGTGGGGATACCGGCAAGGAGCAAATCTCGCCCAGCCCCGATATCCCCACAGCGGCCACGCTCGGACCGACTGACCGACGCGCACCGGGACGCGTTCAGTGACCCGACTCGACGAACAGCTCCGGGAGGAACCACTCACCCTCCTCGCTGAGTCGCGATCGTAAACCGCTGCCCCTGCTTCGGGTCCTGAATCCCAAGTTGCCCCCGAATCGGAGACCGCTCTCGCCTGAGCGGACTGGGCACCTAGGCTCCGCAGGCAACTCAGAGAGAGCACGACAAGCCCGCCTGGCGCCCCGGCTCAGCAGCCGCCCGGAACGCCTTGACAATTCATGGACCTGCTCAGCGGATGAGGCGGACCGCCGGGCAGAGCACGCTGAGCTCCGGCAGGAGGCGGGTCCCAGCGGCGGGTGGGGCGGAGCCAGCCCCGTGCCGGCCCTTCGGGGGCGGGGCGGCGCTCCTCAACCCGTGACTGGCGGGGCCTTCAGCCAATCGCTGTGTCCCAGGGGCCCCGGGAACCCGCGGGCAGGGTCGAGAGCCTTGCCCCGCCCACCGACCGCTGTCCAATCGCCTGCGGCTGGGGGCTGGCGAGGAGACGCGCGTCTGGTGGGGAAGTTGTCTGTGGTGAGGAGCGGTGGCTGAGGGTCGCAGCTGTGGGGGCGGCTGCGGCGGGACCCGGGCGCCTCGGGAAGGAAGTGGAGTCCCCGGAAGGCTCCTGGCTGAGAGAGACCTGGGGCCGCCCAGAGCCTCCAGAGTTGCCGCGTGTCTGCTCGCTGTGAAGCGAAGAGCCCCAACCGCGGCGCGGCAGACACCGGGTCTGAACGTCCACACCTGGCGCCCGCAGGAGGCGCGGCAGTTGGAGGAAACCGAGACCCAGGCTCCACGTGGCCGGCACCCGCGAGGCCCTCCCTCCAATCGGGCCGCCCAACAGGGTGGCATGCGCAGCGGCGGCTCCTCCTGCTGCTGCTCCTTGGGTCCGCAGACGGGCCAGAACCGTCCGTCTTCTGGCAGGGACGCCACAGAGCGAGCCACATGTCCCACTCTGCCCGCTGTCGTCTCCTTTGCCTTCGAAAGCCCCTGGACCGAGCTCAGAAACCTCCGCAGCGGCGGGCATGGGAGAGCCTGAGCTTGCTGGGTCAGTCGTGGCGGGGTAGCCCCGGAAGACTTTGTGGGCTCTGGCCGGCCGCTTCACTGCTGCCTGTTTGGTCGGCGAATGAGGTCTAAAGCTGGTTTGCAAGCCCTTACCTTGGCTGCAGCACACAGTCGTCCGGAGCTCTGGGTATAAAGTCAAAAAGCAAAAGGCTGGGTGTTGCTTTCCAGGCTGATGCCATGAAAATGTTAGCAAGACCTACACTGTAACCTTTGGATGCATGGTGGCCTTTGTGTGCCTGGAACTGCACATAGGTAGGCACCCAATCCATGTTACTAAAATGAAGGTATGCATGGCAAGAAAAGGGTTAAGTTTCCTGGTGCCCTGACACTCATCTTCACCACTGACCTTTGTCCCCTCAGTTCCTAGAAGTCACGAAAGTGTCAGTCTCTCAGTGTGGGTAACCATTCAAGATACTGTGTGAGGGAGTATGTACTTCTACAGGTATTTCAGTGGTTGTGTGGCCCCGATGAGAACCCGCTTCTTATGAGCAGGTCTGATGAGGGTCTTTGGCAAGAAGGAAGGCCAAAGACCTGTGCCCGAAAAGGAGTGAAATGCCCCTCCAGCAAGGAAGACTACAGCTCTGAGGCGTGTTCTGGCCTGTATTGAATTTCAGTTTGTGTCTCCTCAGCTCCCTGACTCAGTAGAGAACAGTCCACAGGGCAAAGGCAGGTTGTCCAAAAGACAAGAAAATCTGCCTGGACAGTCCTTAGTAGGTGCTGAAAAACTGATTCGTGATGTAGAAATTACACATATTTAAACTCTTCCTCATCTGTTGAACCAAAGAAATGGTATAGGTGAGAGAGACCACAGTCAGTGCCAGTGGTAGCTGAGCATGTTGCTGAATGGTCTTTAGCCTCAAAGAATTAGATGTAGACCATTTGAGTGGAATATACACCATGTCTTTGCCCAGGTTGGGATTGGAGGGTAAGGAGAAAAATATATTCCTTGAATTTTTTTCCTGGTTATAACTAGAAAAAAAGTTTGCCAACAGTGTTAATCATATTAACACCCTGTGAAGGTTTTTCACAGATGCTAATGATTGTTTTAAAAATCACCTTGATAATAGGAGCCAAACACCGTCTGTTGACTGTACTTAATAGTATTTATAGTAGATGATGAAAAAAGAAAATAGGAAATTTCTTTTCATGAAGTAAGTTACTTCTATGTTCCAATTTCTAAGGTTTTCTGTTTGTTTCATACAGATATGCCTGTCCATGGATTTGTGAGTGAGTAACTGGTTTTCGTTTTCTCTTACAGAATGGATGACATGAAAGAGAGTGCATCTAGGCTACATTCATATTTCCATACCATCTTCTGTTGTAGTTGGTATTTGACAAGAGCTTATCCCTCAGACACTGTTTTTATTCCTTTGGTTGCAGTTGACCTTTATGATCTCCTGATTTGGAGCCATCCCAATATTCTGTAAGGGAAAAAGAGATCTGTTACTTGTCCAACAACTCTTTATAGCCCCATCTGCATGAAACAATCAGAAAACCTCGGAAATCTAGAGGTGGGAATCACTTGTTTAGTTCTAACCTATTTCACCAAAGGAAATTTCCCTCAAAGGGGTAAGAAGTTTGTGAAATGGCTTGGGAATAAGAAGATGGAGGTGGAAGCAGGGCAGGGCCCTTTGTGGATGGTGAGCAAATTTGCCTTTCAAGCACTGTTACCCATTTCTGACACTGAAACAATTTGGAACCTTCCAAATTTCTGTAGGGTGTGACTGATAGAGGAGTCACTGGTTCTAATCTTAGATGTGAGTGCTCCTGGCAATGACTTAACCTCTGTTTACCCTTGCTTCCTAGGCCTTAAAAGAGCAGTGGCAGAATTGGCCCCCTGAGTTTAACTGCTTAAGGGGGACACCATGGCAATGGTTCCAAAGCACTGCAAATGCATGGCATTTAAGTTGGTACTGACTGCTGAAAAGAACAAAATGATGTTGAAATGGGAAAACAGGTCTGAACACTCTTTACATTTGCAATTTGCATTCATTTTAATCTCACTGGATTACTGTCCTTTCATTCTGTAAATAGAAATGAGGGAAAAGGGCCCCCACAATCCTTATTCTTATTATCAAATGTTTCAGAAGCTTACTTTATAAGTGAACAGTTTTTTTTCCCCTTTTTCTGTTTCCACCACCTCTCTCAACATATGTTCACTTTGAAAATTATTCAGAATCTGAACGGTTGAGCTATAGACCTCAGCGAAGAAATGCAATCCGAAACAGCAGATTCTAATACCAGCTATGCTATGGGTTCATTCTAAGAGCTTGGGCAAGCCATTAACCTTCTCAATACCTTAGTTTCCCATCTATAACACTGCAGTGATGTTTCTGCTTAATTTCACACAGATAGGAGAGATAACTGATAAGGGACTTTGGAATATTAATTGCTGTATGAATTACAAAATAACACATAGGTGATTTTGCAAACTAGTATGGTGTTGGTTTGTATATCATAACTAGGAGATATTTTTGTAACAGAGAGATTACTTTGGTACAATATCTGCAGCCGGGGTGATAACACCCACCAAACAATGATATCCCATTGTGTTTGAATGACAATGCATGTATCCCTATGAAAGTTATATTGCCACAGGTCCAACTAAGTAAAAATGTGAAAACAGAAATGGGTGGGGAAGGGAAGCCTATATTCCATTAAAATGTGGGATTTACTCATATATGCCCCAGAAGAAAAATCACACTGAACTTCTTAAAAAACGGATACCACTATGTGAGCACAAGTCTGATGAAAGACTAGAATGATCTTCAAAAAATGGTCTCATGTAAAACTAGAAAAATTGGTCGGAAGTCTACCAGAAGAGATAAAAATACTCTTAATTTTAAAACTTGATAACAAAATGAGTAATGCAGAGGGATTAGACAGTCATTTGGAAAGGAAACATCATGTGCTCAAGGAGGAAAAAGGGACTCCCAACCTAAGCAAAAAATAGGAACAAACAGTAGGGTGTTGTAAGAAACAGGACAAAGAATATGGGCTCTGGAAACACTCTAGACAGGGCTGGATTTTCTTTCCACTGCTTCCTACCTTTGAGATCTTGGACAAGTTGCTTAGTTTCTCTGTGTCAAATGGGGTGGGGCGTGAAGGGTGAGTATTAGGTTTTTCTCATTGGCTTGTTAGGAATCTCTAGTGAGATATTCTATGTAACTCCTAGCACAGGACCAGGTTCATAGTGGGCCCTCTGCCAATCATAGCAATACCTAGTATTTATCAAGTACTTGTGTGCACTGTTCCAAGCCCTTTCATCTCCTGCCTCCCTGGATATTCATGACCTCCCTATGATGTCACTGTCATCTCTTCTTCCTCAGCGTTTCTATGTAGAAGGATTATTCTAAGAATAATAGCCTGCCGTGCACTAAAAGTCAAAAGCCGCTTTTTATAGGTACTGGAGATATTCCAAGAAAATTAATTTTTTTGTAGGCAACTTCTTTCTTGAACACATCAAGAAAGAAAATGGCCTTTATAAACTAGCATTGCCTCGTTTTCCTGTGCAAAGGGCTAACCAGCCGTTCCTGGTACTAGGAAATCAGGCTGCATTGAGCACTTGGTAGCACATATATTATAATAAAGCAGATGAGGGATTTAGAGTTTGAGATTAAAAGGGCCATAGAGGACTTCCGGGAAGATGGCGGCGTGAGCAGGGCAGCAGAAATCTCCTCCCAACACTATATTTATCTATGAAACTACAGCAAATACATCTATTCCTAAAAGAGAGACCAGAATACACAGGAAAGCGCACAGCGTGCAGCTACACCCAGAGGACTCGGCACCCCAAGAGGCGGGTAAGATACGGAGCCGTGACCTGGCGGGACCCGAGCACTCCCCCACCCCAGTGCGCTGGAGGGAGGAGAGGATTCAGAGCCGGGAGGGAGTGCAAGTACACCCCGTGAAGTAGCCAGCCCCGGTGATCTGCGCAGGGAGAGCTGACCCACATCGCGCAGTGTAGCGGAGATTGGAGAGACAGAGGGGCAGGATCTGAGCGGGGAACATGCCAGGCTGCTTGCAGCCGGCTCCCGGGAAGGGAAAAAAAAAAGCGCACGTTTCTTTAGCAGTCTTGAAGAGACAGGAGCCCAGCGGAGGAGCCGGATTGCCCCGGCACACTCGGCCCAGCAGGCTGGGAGTCCTGGGGAGTTTCAGACGCCTTAGCTGGTGACTGGGGAAGCGTAGCCATACTTACACGTCTCACTGAGATCAACAGCCTCCCATTTGTTCCCACCCCGCCCAGAGCGATAAAGGGCCCTGCAGAGCGGCGCGGCCACGAATGCAGAATAGTGGGGCAACAGCGCCACCTACAGCATTCCCACAGATTCTACTCCCGGTGGGCATTTTTTTTTGTTTATTTTGTTTTTTGTTTTTTTGTTTTGTTGTCTTTTTTCTCTTTCCTTTTCTTTCTTTTTTTCTACTTTTCTTTTTTTTTCTCTTTTTAAATTCTTAAAGAGCCCAGCTGACATACGTGGCAACTACCAGCGACCACTTCTATAGCCATGAAAAGACAGAGGAATATGGTTCAGAGCAAAATCAACCAGACAATCCCAGAGAGGGAGCCTGAAGGGATGGAAATGCACAGTCTCCCTGAAAAAGAATTCAGAATAAAAGTCATAACCATGCTGATGGATCTACAGAGATATGTGCAAGAGCTGAGGGAGGAAGTGAGGGAAGTAAGGAAAGACAATGCAGAAATCAGACAAGCGATCGATGGGCTTAACAGCAGACCGGATGAGATACAAGAGACTGTTAATGGAATAGAAATCAGAGAACAGGAATACAGAGAAGCTGAGGCAGAGAGAGATAAAAGGATTTCTAGGAATGAAAGAATATTAAGAGAACTGTGTGACCAATCCAAACGGAACAATATTCGCATTATAGGAGTACCAGAGGACGAAGAGAGAGAAAAAGGGATAGAAAGTGTCTTTGAAGAAATAATTGCTGAAAACTTTCCCTCCCAGGGGGAGGAAATAGTCTCGCAGTCCACCGAAGCCCACAGATCTCCCAACACAAGGCACCCAAGGAAGACAACACCAAGACACATAATAATTAAGATGGCAAGGATCAAAGCTAAAGACAGAGTATTAAAGGCAGGTAGAGAGAGAAAAAAGATCACCTACAAAGGAAAACCCATCAGACTATCATCAGACTTCTCAACAGAAACCTTACAGGCCAGAAGAGAATGGCATGATATATTTAACGTTATGAAACAGAAGGGCCTCGAACCAAGAATATTGTATCCAGCACGATTATCATTTAAATATGATGGAGGGATTAAACAATTTCCAGACAAATGAAAGTTGAGAGAGTTTGCCTCTCATAAACCACCACTACAGGATATCTTAAATGGACTGCTCTAGATGGAAGCACTCCTAAGGCTAAAAAGATGTCACCAGAGAAAATAAAATCATAGCAAAGAAAGCAGACCATCCAAATACTAACTATAGGCAAAGAATAGAACACCTAGTATATAAAGAATGGAGGAGGAAGAATAAGAAGGGAAAGAAATAAAGAAACATCAGATAGTGTTTACAATAACTTAACAAGAAAGTTAAGTTAGATTGTTAGATAGTAAAGAAGCAACCCTTGAACTTTGGTAACCATGAATCTAAAGCCAGCAATGGTAATAAGTACATATCTATGAATAATCACCCTAAATGTAAATGGACTGAATGCACCAATCAAAAGACACAGAGTAACAGAATGGATAAAAAAGCAAGACCCATCTATATGCTGCTTACAAGAGACTCACCTCAAACCCAAAGATATACACAGACTAAAAGTGAAGGGATGGAAAAAGATATTTTATGCAAACAACAAGGAGAAAAAAGCAGGTGATGGCAGTACTTGTATCAGACAAAATAGACTTCAAAACGAAGAAAGTAGCAAGAGATAAAGAAGGACATTACATAATGATAAAGGGGCCAGTCCAAAAAGAAGATATAACCATTATAAATACATATGCACCCAACACAGGATTGCCGGCATATGTGAAACAAATTCTGTTAATTAAAGGAGGAAATAGACAGCAATGCATTTATTTTAGGAGACTTCAACACACCACTCACTCCAAAGGACAGATCAACCAGACAGAGAATAAGTAAAGACACAGAGGCACTGAACAACACACTAGAACAGATGGACCTAACAGACATCTACAGAATTCTACACCCAAAAGCAACAGGATACCCATTCTTCTCAAGTGCATATGGAACATTTTCCAGAATAGACCACATACTAGGCCACAAAAAGAACCTCAGTAATTTCAAAAATATTGAAATCCTACCAACCAACTTCTCAGATGACCAAGGTATAAAACTAGAAATAAATTTTAGAAAGAAATCAAAAAGTGTCACAAATACATGGAGACTTAACAACATTCTCCTCATTAATCAATGGGTTAACGACCAAATCAAAACAGAAATCAAAGAATATATGGAGACTAATGACAACAACAACACAAAGCCCGAACTTCTGTGGGACGCAGCAAAGGCAGTTCTAAGAGGAAAGTATATTGCAATCCAGGCCTATTTAAAGAAGGAAGAACAATCCCAAATGAATAGTCTAAAGACACAATTACTGAAATTGGAAAAAGAAGAACAAATGAGGCCCAAAGTCACCAGAAGGAGGGACATAATAAACATTAGAGAAGAAATAAATAAAATTGAGAAGAATAAAACAATAGAAAAAATCAATGAACCAAGAGCTGGTTTTTTGAAAAAATAAACAAAATAGATAAACCCTTAGCCAGACTCATTAAAAGAAATAGAAAATCTACACACATAAACACAATCAGAAATGAGAAAGGAAAAATCATGACGGACCCCCACAGAAATACAAAGAATTATAAGAGCATATTATGAGAATCTATATGCTAACAAGCTGAAAAACATAGAAGAAATGGACGACTTCTTAGAAAAATACAACCTTCCAAGACTGACCAAACAAGAAACAGAAAAACTAAACAGACCAATCACCAGAAACGAATTTGAATTGGTAATCAAAAAACTACCCAAGAACAAAACCCCCGGACCTGATGGATTCAACTCTGAATTCTACCAGACATATAGAGAAGAAATAACACCCATTCTCTTTAAAGTTTTCCAAAAAATAGAAGAGGAGGGAATACTTCCAAACTCATTCTATGAAGCCAGCATCACTCTAATACCAAAACTGGGCAAAGACCTCACCAAAAAAGAAAATTACAGACCAATATCCCTGATGAACATAGATGCAAAAATACTCAACAAAATATTAGCAAACGGAATTCAAAAATACATCAAGAGGATCATACACCATGATCAAGTGGGATTCATCCCAGGGATGCAAGGATGGTACAACATTCGAAAATCCATCAACATCATCCACCACATCAACAAAAAGAAGAACAAAAACCACATGATCATCTCCATAGATGCTGAAAAAGCATTTGACAAAATTCAGCATCCACTTATGATTAAAACTCTCAACAAAATGGGTATAGACGGCAAGTACCTCAACATCATAAAAGCCATATATGACAAACTCAGAGCTAACATCATACTTAACAGTTGAGAAGCTGAAAGCTTTTCATCTAAGATCGGGGACAGGACAGGTATGCCCACTCTCTCCACTGTTATTCAACATAGTACTGGAGGTCCTAGCCACAGCAATCAGACAAAACAAAGACATACACGGCATCCAGACTGGTAAAGAAGAAGTCAAACTGTCACTATTTGCAGATGACATGATACTGTACATAAAAAACCCTAAAGACTCCATTCCAAAACTACTAGAACTAATATCTGAATTCAGCAAAGTTGCAGGATACAAAATTAACACACAGAAATCTGTTGCTTTCCTATACACTAATGATGACCTAACAGAAAGAGAAATCAGAAAAACAATTCCATTCACAATTGCATCAAAAAGAATAAAATACCTAGGAATAAACCTAACGAAGGAAGTGAAAGACCTGTACTCTGAAACTACAAGACACTCCTAAGAGAAATTAAAGAGGACACTAACAAATGGAAATGCATCCCATGCTCTTGGCTAGGAAGAATAAATATTGTCAAAATGGCTATACTACCTAAAGCAATCTACAGATTCAATGCAATCCCTATCAAACTACCAACAGCTTTCTTCAATGAACTGGAACAAATAATTCTAAAATTCATATGGAACCACAAAAGACCCCGAATAGCCAAAGCAATCCTGAGAAGGAGGAATAAAACAGGGGAATTACGCTCCCTGACTTCAAGCTCTACTACAAAGCCACAGTAATCAAGACAATTTGGTATTGGCACAAAAACAGACCCACAGACCAGTGGAACAGAATAGAAAATCCAAACATTAACCCACACATATACAGTCAATTAATATTTGATAAAGGAGCCTTGGATATACAATGGGGAGATGACAGCCTCTTCAGCAGCTGGTATTGGCAAAACTAGACAGCTACATGTAAGAGAATGAAACTGGACTACTGTCTAACCCCATGCACAAAGGTAAACTCAAGGTGGATCAAAGACCTGAATTTAAGTCATGGAACCATAAAACTCTTAGAAAAAAACAGAGGCAAAAATCTCTTGCACATAAACATGAGCAACTTCTTCATGAACATATCTCCCCGAGCAAGGGAAACAAAAGCAAAAATGAACAATTGGGACTATATCAAGCTGAAAAGCTTCTGTACAGCAAAGGACACCATCAGTAGAACAAAAAGACATCCTACAGTATGGAAGAATATATTCATAAATAACGTATCTGATAAAGGGTTGACATCCAAAATATATAAAGAACTCACACACCTTAACAAACAAAAAGCAAATAATCCAATTAAGAAATGGGCAGAGGACATGAATAGACACTTCTCCAAAGAAGAAATTCAGATGGCCAACAGGCACATGAAAAGATGCTCCACATCGCTAATCATCAGAGAAATGCAGATTAAAACCACAATGAGATATCACCTCACACCAGTGAGGATGGCCAACATCCAAAACACAAACAACAACAAATGTTGGCGAGGATGTGGAGAAAAGGGAACCCTCCTACACTGCTGGTGGGACTGCAAATTAGTTCAACCATTGTGGAAAGCAGTATGGAGGTTCCTCAAAAAACTCAAAATAGAAATACCATTTGACCCAGGAATTCCACTCCTAGGAATTTACCCTAAGAATGCAGCAGCCCAATTTGAAAAAGACAGATGCACCCCTATGTTTATGCAGCACTATTTACAATAGCCAAGAAATGGAAGCAACCTAAGTGTCCATCAGTAGATGAATGGATAAAGAAGATGTGGTACATATACACAATGGAATATTATTCAGCCATAAGAAGAAAACAAATCCTACCATTTGCAACAACATGGATGGAGCTAGAGGGTATTATGCTCAGTGAAATAAGCCAAGCCGAAAAAGACAAGTATCAAATGATTTCAGTCATATGTGGAGTATAAGAACAAAGAAAAAATACTGAAGGAACAAAACTCACAGAACCCAAGAACGAACTAATAGTTACCAAAGGGCAAGGGACTGGGGAAAATGGGTGGGAAGGGAGGGATAAGAGGGAAAAAGGGGCATTACGATTAGCAGACATAATGTTGGGGGGGCACGGGGAGGGCTGTACAACTCAGAGAAGACAAGTAGTGATTCTATGGCATCTCACTACACTGATGGACAGTGACTGTAATGGCTTTGGTGGGGGGGACCTGATGAAGGGGTAGTTTAATAACCATAATATTGCACATGTAAATGTAGATTAATGATACCAAAATAAATTATATTAAAAAATAAAAATAAAAGTGCCATGGAAAACAAGGAGTGTTTCAAAATCAAAACCACTTTTGGCATCTCAGAGTATAAGCTCCTAGAAGCTTTGGGCTTCTGAACAGTGTGTTTATCATCTAGATTTTGGGCTTAATGGAAGTTAGTTCTCTTGAGGTAGAAGGGAAAAAATGGATTATCCCTTAGAAATGAATTGTGTCATTAGTTATTATGAAAACCCTAAATTATGACAGATTCACGTGTAAGTATGCCAGGGAAGAGTAGCTGTGAGTTATAATACACAAAATAGTTTATTACCCAAGAGAATTTAGGTGCTAATGTGGATGGTATTGCATCTGTGAAATTCTGAAATCCACAAAGGATTCCAAGATATACTGCCAAATAAAACATAATAGAACAGGAAATGATTTTGATTATGTAACATTTATATATAGTGTTTCATTTTACATTCTCAAATTGCTTTTCAGTCATTGGTTATTCTTCATAGGACACCTAGGGAGTACATCCGTGCCATTATCCTCTGTTCACAGCTAAGGGAACTGACCCTGAAGGAGGCAGAATGTTTTGTCCAAGAGTACAAAGGGCAGGGCGAGAAATCGTGCATTCATTCAATCAATCATGAATCTATTCAGCACCTACTCTTGGCAAGGCACCACTTTCTGTGGTGCACAGAGATGGATACTGTGTATGTGGCCTCTTTCTTTCAGGAGCTTGTAAAGTGGTTTGTGAGTTATTTCTCTACCAGGGCTCTGGACAGCAAGGACCAGGGTTTAGAAGAGGACAAGCTGAGTCCCACAAGATTCCTGGAGACAGTAAGATTTGAGGCCCTTGAGAGATGGTAGAACTTTGCCAAATGGAGGCTAAAGGACATGGGAATGACAGACTGAGACACGGAGGTGGGCACATTGAAAATGTATTAGAGAATGTTTGACTACAGCAGGGTAGTTGTGGAAAAGGGCTGGAGACTGGAAAGGAGTGGATTTTCCAGAACAGTGAATGTCCAGCTAAATATATGGATTTCAGCCTATGGGCCATGGGGGCTGGACTCAACTCTGAGTTCTCCCTTTCACTTATTATTCTAACAAGTACTGAGTGCTAATGTTTGCTTACTCTCAGGTACGTTCCCATACATAGATTTTTCTAAACTTTGCAGCATTCCAATGAAATACGTATTATTGTTCCTCCTTAAATGGATGAAAAAAGTAATGCATTTAGAGATTCCAGTTCACCCACAGTTATGTAGCTAATAACTGAGAGATGTGAAATTTGAAAGCTTGACTTGTTCATGGATACTTTATGGGAAGAATGAGTGCAGATTCTGGACAGTGTTCTCAGGATGCCCATCTAAAAATATGCCCCATCACCCTACCTCAGTGGCTTTCTAGAAATGAAAAATAAATAAGAGAGAAATAAAATTATTTCTTCACATGTAAGTTGTTTTATGTCTAAAGTCAGTTCCAGGTCAAAAAGAAAGACAGTGGGTATTTTCTCCTATTTTCTGTGCCCTATAATTAACAACAAATATCTGCATTTTGATAACTTTAGTCTTATATCTTTAATATATTCTGATCTCAGGTTAGTTTTTCCACTAAACCAGAATCTCTCCTTGGAGTTGGTCAGTTGGGTCCCTAAACCTTTCCTCTTAGCATGCACCTAACCCATTTAACATTGTGCCCTATGAGGTCTTCATCTCAGCTTGACTTTTGCTCATCAAGAAATAGCTTTTTCTCTCCAGATTCAGGCCACTAATGAGCATTTTTATTGTTTAATCATCAGGACTAAAATAAAGTGAGAGAAGTATTAACCCAAAAATATTTAGAAAGGAAACAGATTGCTTAAATCTTCCTATAAAGAAATAAAGAGATGCTCTAAGGAGGTGGGTGGATACTTGGATGACATAAAAATTAAAACTGAAAATTTTAACATCTGTTAAATAGGGTGCTTCTTACTGATCTGGTTGTGTGGAAGAGCTTTGTTTTTTCTTTCTTCTTTTAAATTCCTATACATGATCATCAGAGAAATCTTTCTCAAGAACAAATATCTACCACAAATGCCAGACCTTTGTTGACCTTGTGCATAAAGACAAGTGGGAGACTACCAAAATGAGGCATTTTAAAATTCTGAATCCAATACACAACATTCTCCTTGTGTCTCAGCCCTCTAGTGCCTTGTTTGGCTTTGGCCAGATTGTAGTTTATTACCCAAATCATAGAGATTCATAAGTAAATGGTTGAGTGTTTCTCTATGTGCTTTTTGTTCTGTTTTGTTTTAGGAAGTTGAAAAGAGAAAATAAAATTAACCTGTAAGGATGATTAAATTTTATCTAAGATCTTAAGGATCTTCTGTGAAAGATACAGAAACCAAGTACTAGACCAAAAAATTGTACCTGATTGCTCCTCTGTCTTAAAATATCATGAATTTTTCCTCTGATTTCAAGGAGAGCAATGGTCTTGGACATGTTGGTCTGTGTTTTACAGAGGAAAGTGGTGAAAGTAATTCATGATGTCTTGGCTTCTAGATCTGCAAATCAAGGATGTTTACCTTGAAATGCAGAGAGAAAGCAAAACTTTGAAAGACTCAGGAAATCATAAACATATTGTAACTATTTGCATCACTTTACAGAGGAAAAATCGACAATGCATACAATCTGGGGATTTTCCTTACTGATGGAAGAAAATGTTCAGGATACCTAAGTGAATCCCATTGAAGGCATGTATTAGTGTTAATTTCTCTTAACTACTAAAATGAAGCCTGTGTGGCTCTTTCTCCCCTTAAAATGTTCAACAAAAATGCTGAGACGCTCAAAGATTATTGAGGTAGAAACATGCTGGAATTAACCTTATTTAAAAACAATAACTGAAAAAGACTTCCGGGAAGATGGTGGTGTGAGCAGGGCGGCAGAAATCTCCTCCCAAAACTATATAAATCTATGAAAACACAGAAAATACAACTATTCCTAAAAGAGATAACGGAGGACACAGGAAAGTGCACAGCGTGCAGCCACGCCTGGGAGGACTCAGCACCCCGCAAGGCGGGTAAGATACAGAGCCACGACCCGGCGGCACCCGAACACACACCCAGCCCAGCGCGCCGGCGGGAGGAGAGGATTCGGAGCCGGGAGGGAGTGGAAGAGCAGGTCTGCGAAATAACCAGCCCCGGTGATCTGCGCTGGGAGCGCTGACACACATTGCGTGGTGCATCAGACATTGGAGAGGCAGAAGGTGCAGGTTTTGAGCCGGGAAGGCGCCGGGACTGTGCAGCCAGTGCCCAGGGACAAGAGAAAAGCGCGCGCCATTTGTAGCAGTCTCGGAGAGGTGGGGGGCCCAGCGAGGGAATACTATTGCCCCGGCGGGCTCAGCGCTGCAGGCTGGAAGTCCTGGGGAACTTCGGTCCCCTTCGCTAGTGACAGAGAGAAGGGAGCAACCATGCGGGAACTTTATACAGAAAACAATAGTATCCCATTCATTCCTGCCCCGCCCAGACCTACAAAAAAAGTGGCGCAGCTGCGGCTGCGAAATAGTGGAGCAACAGCGACACCTACAGCATGCTTAGAGAATCCACTACAGGTGGGCTTTTTTTTTTTTGCTCGTTTCTTTTATTTCTTGCCGCCTCCCCTTTTTTTTGCTCATCTGTTTTATTTCCTGCCCCCTTTTTTTCTTTTTTCACCTTCCTTTTCTTTCACTTCTTTCTTTCTTCTTTCTCTCTTTTCTTTCTCCTCCTTTTTTTTTTTTTAGCTTGCTTTTTTTTTTTGGTGGTGCTTTTTTTTTTTTAAACCTTAAAGAGCCCAGCTGACATATGTGGCACTTACCAGTGACCACTCCTATCAACATGACAAGACAGAAGAATATGATACAAACAAAAATCACCAAGATCCAGATCCCCTCTGAGAAGGAATCTGAAGGGATGCAAATGCAGCATCTTCCTGAAAAAGAATTCAGAATAAAAGTCAAAACCATGCTGATGGATCCACAGAGAAATATGCTAGAGCTAAGGGAGGAAGTGAGGGAAGTGAGGAAAGATAATGCAGAAATGAGACAAGCCATCGACGGGCTCAGCAGCAGACTGGACGAGATGCAAGAGACTTAATTCAATAGAAATCAGAGAACAGGAATACAGAACAGCTGAAGCAGAGAGAGATAAAAGGATCTCTAGGAATGAAAGAATATTAAGAGAACTGTGTGACCAATCCAAACGGAACAATATTCGCATTATAGGAGTACCAGAGGAAGAAGAGAGAGAAAAAGGGATAGAAAGTGTCTTTGAAGAAAAAAATTGCTGAAAACTTCCCCATGCTGGGGAAGGAAATAGTCTTGCAGTCCATGGAAGCCCACAGATCTCCTAACACAAGGCACACAAGGAGGACAACACCAAGACACATAATAATTAAAATGGCAAAGATCAAAGATAAGGACAGAGTATTAAAGGCAGCTACAGAAAGAAAAAAGATCACCTTCAAAGGAAAACCCATCAGACTAACATCAGACTTCTCAACAGAAACCTTACAGGCTAGAAGAGAATGGCATGATATATTTAACGTAATGAAACAGAAGGGCCTCGAACCAAGAATACTGTATCCAGCATGATTATCATTTAAATATAATGGAGGGATTAAACAATTTCCAGACAAGCAAAAGCTGAGAGATTTTGCCTCCCATGAACCACTTCTACAGGACATCTTATAGAAACTGCTCTAGAGGGAAGCACTCCTAAGGCTAAAAAGCTGTCACCAGACAAAATAAAATCATAGCAAAGAAAGCAGACCATCGAAAACTAACTAAAGGCAAAGAATAAAACACCTAGTATATAAACAATGGAGGAGGAAGAATAAGAAGGGAGAGAAATAAAGAAATATCAGACTGTGTTTACAATAACTTAACAAGAAAGTTAAGTTAGATTGTTAGATAGTAAAGAAGCCACCCTTGAACCTTTGGTAACCACGAATCTAAAGCCAGCAATGGCAATAAGTACATCTCTTTCGATAATCACCCTAAACAGAAATGGACTGAATGCACCAATCAAAAGACACAGAGTAACAGAATGGATAAAAAAGCAAGACCCATCTATATGCTGCCTACAAGAAACTCACCTCAAAAGCAAAGATATCCTGATTAAAAGTGAAGGGATGGAAAAAGATATTTCATGCAAATAACAAGGAGAAAAAAGCAGGTGTTGCAGTACTTCTATCAGACAAAATAGACTTCAAAACGAAGAAAGTAGCAAGAGATAAGGAAGGACATTACATAATGATAAAGGGGTCAATCCAACAAGAAGATATAACCATTTTAAATACATATGCACCCAACACAGGGGCGCCGGCATTTGTGAAACAAATACTAACAGAATTAATGGAGGAAATAGACAGCAATGCATTCATCTTAGGTGACTTCAACACAAGACTCACTCCAAGGGACAGATCAACCAGACAGAAAATAAGTAAAGACACAGAGGCACTGAACAACACACTAGAACAGATGGACCTAACAGACATCTACAGAATTCTACACCCAAAAGGAATAGGACACATATTCTTCTCAAGTGCACATGGAACATTTTCCAGAATAGACCACATACTAGGCCACAAAAAGAACCTCAGTAAATTAAAAAATACTGAAATTCTACCAACCAACTTCTCAGATCACAAAGGTATAAAACTAGAAATAAATTGTACAAAGAAACCAAAAACGCTCATAATACATGGAGACTTAACAACATATTCCTAATTAATCAATGGGTTAACGACCAAATCAAAACATAAATCACAGAATATATGGAGACTAATGACAACAACAACACAAAGCCACAACTTCTGTGGGATGCAGCAAAGGCAGTTCTAAGAGGAAAGTATATTGCAATCCAGGCCTATCTAAAGAAAGAATAACATTCCCAAATGAATAGTCTAAAGACACTATTACTGAAATTGGAAAAAAAAGAATAAATGAGACCCAAAGTCACCAGAAGGAGGGACATAATAAAGATCAGAGAAGAAATAAATAAAATTAAGAAGAACAAAACAATAGAAAAAAAATCAATGAAACCAAGAGCTGGTTCTTTGAAAAAATAAACAAAATAGATAAACCCCTAGCCAGACTCATTAAGAGAAAAAGAGAATCTACACACATAAACACAATCAGAAATGAGAAAGGAAAAATAACGACGGACCCCACAGAAATACAAAGAATCATAAGAGAATATTATGAGAATCTATATACTAACAAGCTGGAAAACCTAGAAGAAATGGACAACTTTTTAGAAAAATACACCCTTCCAAAACTGACCAAACAAGAAACAGAAAAACTAAACACACCAATCACCAGCAACGAAATAGTAGCGGTAATCAAAAAACTACCCAAGAACAAAACCCCTGGACGAGATAGATTCACTTCTGAGTTCTACCAGACATATAGAGAAGAAATAAGACCCATTCTCCTTAAAGTTTTCCAAAAAATAGAAGAGGAGGGAATACTTCCAAACTCATTCTATGAAGCCAGCATCACGCTAATACCAAAATTGGGCAAAGACTTGACCAAAAAAGAAAATTACAGACCAATATCCCTGATGAACGTAGATGCAAAAATACTCAACAAAATATAAGCAAACGGAATTCAAAAATACATCAAGAGGATCGTACACTATGATCAAGTGGGATTCATCCCAGGGATGCAAGGATGGTACAACATTCGAAAATCCACCAACATTATCCACCACATCAACAAAAAGAAGAACAAAAACCACATGATCATCTCCATAGATGCTGAAAAAGCATTTGACAAAATTCAGCATCCATTCATGATTAAAACTCTCAATAAAATGGGTATAGAGGGCAAGTACCTCAACATCATAAAGGCCATATATGACAAACCCACAGCTAACATCATACTTAATGGCGAGAAGCTGAAAGCTTTTCATCTAAGATCGGGAACAAGACAGGGATGCCCACTCTCTCCACTGTTATTCAACATAGTACTGGAGGTCCTAGCCACGGCAATCAGACAAAACAAAGACATACAAGGCATCCACATTGGTAAAGGAGAAGTCAAATTGTCACTATTTGCGGATGACATGATATTGTGCATAAAAAACCCTGTAGACTCCACTCCAAAACTACTAGAATTAATATCTGAATTCAGCAACGTTGTAGGATACAAAATTAACACACAGAAATCTGTTGCTTTCCTACACATTAACGATGAACTAACAGAAAGAGAAATCAGAAAAACAATTCCATTCACAATTGCATCAAAAAGAATAAAATACCTAGGAATAAACGTAACGAAGGAAGTGAAAGACCTGTACCCTGAAAACTACAAGACATTCCTAAGAGAAATTAAAGAGGGCACTAACAAATGGAAATGCATCCCATGCTCTTGGCTAGGAAGAATAAATACTGTCAAAATGGCTATACTACCCAAAGCAATCTACAGATTCAACGCAATCCCTATCAAACTACCAACAGCTTTCTTCAATGAACTCGAACAAATAATTCTAAAATTCATATGGTACCACAAAAGACCCCGACTAGCCAAAGCAATCCTGAGAAGGAGAAATAAAACAGGGGGAATTATGCTCCCTGACTTCAAGCTCTACTACAAAGCCACAGTAATCAAGACAATTTGGTATTGGCACAAAAACAGACCCACAGATCAGTGGAATAGAATAGAAAATCCAAACATCAACCCAAACACATACAGTCAACTAATATTTGATAAAGGAGCCTTGGATATACATTGGGGAGATGACGGCCTCTTCAGCAGCTGGTGTTGGAAAAACTGGACAGCTACATGTAAGAGAATGAAACTGGACTACTGTCTAACCCCATACACAAAGGTAAACTCAAGGTGGATCAAAGACCTGAATGTAAGTCATGAAACCATAAAACTCTTAGAAAAAAACATAGGCAAAAATCTCTTGGACATAAACATGAGCAACTTCTTCATGAACATATCTACCCGGGCAAGGGAAACAAAAGCAAAAATGAACAAGTGGGACTATATCAAGCTGAAAAGCTTCTGTACAGCAAAGGACACCATCAGTAGAACAAAAAGACATCCTACAGTATGGGAGAATATATTCATAAATGACGTATCCGATAAGGGGTTGACATCCAAAATATATAAAGAACTCATGCACCTTAACAAACAAAAGCAAATAATCCAATTAAGAAATGGGCAGAGGACATGAATAGACACTTCTCCAAAGAAGAAATTCAGATGGCCAACAGGCACATGAAAAGATGCTCCACATCGCTAATCATCAGAGAAATGCAGATTAAAACCACAATGAGATATCACCTCACACCAGTGAGGATGGCCAACATGCAAAACACAAACAACAACAAATGTTGGCGAGGATGTGGAGAAAAGGGAACCCTCCTACACTGCTGGTGGGATTGCAAATTAGTTCAACCATTGTGGAAAGCAGTATGGAGGTTCCTCAAAAAACTCAAAATAGAAATACCATTTGACCCAGGCATTCCACTCCTAGGAATTTACCCTAAGAATGCAGCAGCCCAGTTTAAAAAAGACAGATGCACCCCTATGTTTATCGCAGCACTATTTACAATAGCCAAGAAATGGAAGCAACCTAAGTGTCCATCAGTAGATGAATGGATAAAGAAGATGTGGTACATATACACAATGGAATATTATTCAGCCATAAGAAGAAAACAAATCCTACCATTTGCAACAACATGGATGGAGCTAGAGGGTATTATGCTCAGTGAAATAAGCCAAGCCGAAAAAGACAAGTATCAAATGATTTCACTCATATGTGGAGTATAAGAACAAAGAAAAAAACTGAAGGTACAAAACAGCAGCAGACTCACAGAACCCAAGAACGGACTAATAGTTACCAAAGGTAAAGGGACTGGGAGGATGGGTGGGAAGGTAGGGGCAAGGGGGAAGAAGGGACATTACAATTAGCAGATGTAATGTTGGGGGGGCACGGGGAGGGCAGTACAACTCAGAGAAGACATGTAGTGATTCTATAGCATCTCACTACGCTGATGGACAGTGACTGTAATGGGGTTGGTGGGGGGGACGTGATGAAGGGGTAGTCTTAATAACCGTAATATTGCACATGTAATTGTAGATTAATGATAATAAAATAAATTATATTTAAAAAAATGGAAATTGTCCTGGGCAAACTGGGACATAGTGGACATCCTACCTAACAGTTCTCCCGGCATGAGCGCTGGCTCCTGTTGGTCTTTGCAGCTGCATCCCATACCACACTTGGTCTTGCCCCCTCTTCTTCTAATGATGAAGTCTTTTATTCAGTCCCTTTTACATGCTCCCTCTTAGTATGGCAGGACCTTTGCATATGTGGTTTCCTTTGTCTGGACTTGTCTCATTGGGTTAACTCCTCATCCTTCAGATTCCCACAGTGCTCATCGCTTGGGGAAGTCTTCCCTATCCATCTTCTAATATGAGCCTGGGTAAAATACCCCAGCCTATGACTGTGCGGCATCATGTACGTGTGCGCGTAATTTAAGGACTCAAGAAGAGTTCTCCAAGGCGTCTCATGATGAAGATTACCTTCAACTATTTTCACTGCTCTTTGTTATTTATCTGTATACCTAACTGCCATTTTTGACTTTGTGCTGTGGAAGATGAAGAATTGAGTTTTTCATTGTATTTTCCATAGCATATCTTGTCCCTTTCCCAATAGGCATACATTATATTTTAGTTTATATCAGTTTAGATAAGTTTTTGGTATTTAAAGTATTAATTCAGTGTGTTTTGCTACAGATGCTTCTATAACACCAATTAGCTCATATTATAATTGGAGGTTGCGCTGATTTACATATGACTCCTCCTGGTGAAGGGAAGCCAAAATACCAAGAGTAGAGTTCGGAGGGAAAGCCCTCAGCTCCACTTTAAACTCTGTTTCAAGAAAATTAAAAGTGCCTGTCCACAGGTTTCCCTCCCCCAGAGAGGTAGCAGGTGTTCTGTTCAGAGCTTCAATCTATCTTTCTTGTATCAATTCCTGTAAGTCAGAAAGGCCACTCTGACCTCGTGTGTGTTCAAGCACTCTCTTGAGGCAGCGCTAGTCACATGAAATTGACCAGGTCATCTCCTGAGGTATTAATTATTTACATCATTGCTGGTGCTCTGATTAGAAAGCTGAGAAGGTTTGAGTGGTTTGTTCCAACCTTATTTTTCCCAAATGCTGTTATTTTTTTTGATAGTTTATTTTGATATCATTAATCTACAATTAAATGAGTAATATTATGGTGATTACACTACCCGCTTCATCAGGTTCCCCCCCCACCGAACCACATTGCAGTCACTGTCCATCAGCGAAGTGAGATGCCATAGAGTCTCTACTTGTCCTATCTGGGTTGTACATCCCTCCCCGTGCCCCCCGAACATTACGTCTGCTAATCGTAATGTCCCTTCTTCCCCTTTACCCCTCCCTTCCCACCCATCCTCCCCAGTCCCTTTCCCTTTGGTAACTATTTGTCCGTTCTTGGGTTCTGTGAGTCTCCTGCTGTTTTGTTCCTTCAGTTTTTTTTTTCCTTAGTTCTTATACTCCACATATGAGTGAAATCATTTGGTACTTGTCTTTTTCAGCTTGACTTATTTCACTGAGCATAATACTCTCTGGCTCCATCCATGTTGTTGCAAATGGTAGGATTTGTTTTCTTCTTATGGCGGAATAATATTCCATTGTGTATATGTACCACCTCTTCTTTATCCATTCATCTACTGATGGACACTTAGGTTGCTTCCATTTCTTGGCTATTGTAAATAGTGCTGCGATAAACATAGGGGTGCATCTGTCTTTTTCAAACTGGGCTGCTGCATTCTTAGGGTAAATTCCTAGGAGTGGAATTCCTGGGTCAAATGGTATTTCTATTTTGAGTTTTTTGAGGAACCTCCATACTGCTTTCCACAATGGTGAACTAATTTGCAGTCCCACCAGCAGTGTAGGAGGGTTCCCTTTTCTCCACATCCTCGCCAACATTTGTTGTTGTTTGTGTTTTGGATGTTGACCATCCTCACTGGTGTGAGGCGATATCTCATTGTGGTTTTAATCTGCATTTCTCTGATGATTAGTGAGGTGGAGCATCTTTTCATGTGCCTGTTGGCCATCTGAATTTCTTCTTTGGAGAAGTGTCTATTCATGTCCTCTGCCCATTTCTTAACTGGATTATTTGCTTTTTGTTTGTTAAGGTGCATGAGTTCTTTATATATTTTGGATGTCAACCCCTTATCGGATATGTCATTTATGAATATATTCTCCCATACTGTAGGATGTCTTTTTGTTCTACTGATGGTGTCCTTTGCTGTACAGAAGCTTTTCAGCTTGATATAGTCCCACTTGTTCATTTTTGCTTTTATTTCCCTTGCCCGGGGAGATATGTTCATGAAGAAGTCGCTCATGTTTATGTCTAAGAGATTTTTGCCTATGTTTTTTTCTAAGAGTTTTATGGTTTCATGACTTACATTCAGGTCTTTGATCCACCTTGAGTTTACTTTTGTGTATGGGGTTAGACAGTAGTCCAGTTTCATTCTCTTACATGTAGCTGTCCAGTTTTTCCAACACCAGCTGCTGAAGAGGCTGTCATCTCCCCATTGTATATCCAAGGCTCCTTTATCAAATATTAATTGACTGTATATGTTTGGGTTAATGTTTGGATTTTCTATTCTGTTCCACTGGTCTGTGGGTCTGTTTTTGTGCCAATACCAAATTGACTTGATTACTGTGGCTTTGTAGTAGAGCTTGAAGTCAGGGAGTGTAATTCCCCCTGTTTTATTTCTCCTTCTCAGGATTGCTTTGGCTATTCGGGGTCTTTTGTGGTTCCATATGAATTTTAGAATTATTTGTTCGAGTTCATTGAAGAAAGCTGTTGGTAGTTTGATAGGGATTGCATTGAATCTGTAGATTGCTTTGGGTAGTATAGCCATTTTGACAATATTTATTCTTCCTAGCCAAGAGCATGGGATGCATTTCCATTTGTTAGTGTCCTCTTTAATTTCTCCTAGGAATGTCTTCTAGTTTTCAGGGTACAGGTCTTTCCCTTCCTTTGATAAGTTTATTCCTAGGTATTTTATTCTTTTTGATGCAATTGTGAATGGAATTGTTTTTCTGATTTCTCTTTCTGTTAGTTTATCGTTAGTGTATAGGAAAGCAACAGATTTCTGTGTTTTAATTTTGTATCCTGCAACTTTCCTGAATTCAGGTATTAGTTCTAGTAGTTTTGGAGTGGAGTCTTTAGGGTTTTTTATGTACAATATCATGTCACCTGCAAATAGTGACAATTTGACTTCTTCTTTGCCAATCTGGATGCCTTCTATTTCTTTGTTTTGTCTGATTGCCGTGGCTAGGACCTCCAGTACTATGTTGAATAACAGTGGAGAGAGTGGGCATCCTTGTCTTGTTCTCGATCTTAGATGCAAAGCTTTCAGCTTCTCGCCGTTAAGTATGATGTTAGCTGTGGATTTGTCATATATGGCCTTTATGATGTTGAGGTAGTTGCCCTCTATACCCATTTTATTGAGAGTTTTAATCAGGATTGGATGCTGAATTTTGTCAAATGCTTTTTCAGCATCTATGGAGATGATCATGTGGTTTTTGTTCTTTTTATTGATGTGGTGGACGATGTTGATGGATTTTCGAATGTTGTACCATCCTTGCATCCCTGGGATGAATCCCACTTGATCATGGTGTATGATCCTCTTGATGTATTTTTGAATTCAGTTTGTTAATATTTTGTTGAGTATTTTTGCATCTACGTTCATCAGGGATATTGGTCTGTAATTTTCTTTTTTGGTGAGGTCTTTGCCAGGTTTTGGTATTAGAGTGATGCTGGCTTCATAGAATGTGTTTGGAAGTATTCCCTCCTCTTCTATTTTTTGGAAAACTTTAAGGAGAATGGGTGTTATTTCTTCTCTATATGTCTGGTAGAACTCAGAAGTGAATCTATCTCGTCCGGAGGTTTTGTTCGTGGGTAATTTTTTGATTAGCAATTCGATTTCGTTGCTGGTGATTGGTCTGTTTAGTTTTTCTGTTTCTTGTTTGGTCAGTCTTGTAAGGTTGTATTTTTCTAAAAAGTTGTCCATCTCTTCTGTGTTTTCCAGCTTGTTAGCATATAGATTCTCATAATATTCTCTTATAATTCTTTGTATTTCTGTGGGATCCGTCGTGATTTTTCCTTTCTCATTTCTGATTGTGTTTATGTGTGTAGATTCTCTTTTTCTCTTAATGAGTCTGGCTAGGTGTTTATCTATTTTGTTTATTTTTCAAAGAACCAGCTCTTGGTTTTATTGATATTTTCTATTGTTTTATTCTTCTCAATTTTATTTATTTCTTCTCTAATCTTTATTATGTCCCTCCTTCTGGTGACTTTGGGCCTCATTTGTTCTTCTTTTTCCAATTTCAGTAATTGTGTCTTTAGACTATTCATTTGTGAATGTTATTCTTTCTTTAGATAAGCCTGGATTGCAATATACTTTCCTCTTAGAACTGCCTTTGCTGCGTCCCACAGAAGCTTTGGCTTTGTGTTGTTGTTGTCATTTTTCTCCATATAGTCTTTGATTTCTGTTTTAATTTGGTCATTGACCCATTGATTAATTAGGAGAATGTTGTTAAGTCTCTGTATTTGTGAACCATTTTTTCTTTCTAAAGTTTAATT
>JAVSCE010014573.1:0-76017 GCA_032199065.1 Smutsia gigantea | reverse complement strand
CCCACCGGACATAGATTCTGTGGGAATGCTCTAGGTGGCGCTATTGCCCCACTATTCCACAGCTGTGGCTGCACAGCTCTGCAGGGCCCTTTATCGCTCTGGCAGGGGTGGGAACGAATAGGAGGCTGTTGATCTCAGTGAGAAGTGTAAGTATGGCTACGCTTCCTCAGTCGCCAGCTAAGGCGTCTGAAACTCCCAGGACTCCCAGCCTGCTGGGCTGAGTGTGCTGGGGCGATCCGGCTCCTCCGCTGGGCTCCTGTCTCTTTAAGACCGCTGAGGAAAGCGCGCACTTTTTTTTTTTCCTTCCCGGGAGCCGGCTGCAAGCCCCCTGGCGCGTTCCCCGCTCAGATCCTGCCCCTCTGTCTCTCCAATCTCCGCTGCACTGCACAATGTGGGTCAGCGCTCCCCGCGCAGATCACCGGGGCTGGCTACTTCGCGGGGTGTACTTCCACTCCCTCCCGGCTCTGAGTCCTCTCCTCCCGCCGGTGCGCTGGGGTGGGGGAGGGCTTGGGTCCCGCCGGGTCGCGGCTCCGTATCTTACCCGCCTCTCGGGTTGCCGAGTCCTCTCGGGTGTAGCTGCACGCTGTGCGCTTTCCTGTGTATTCTCGTCTCTCTTTTAGGAATAGATGTATTTTCTGTGTTTTCGTAGATAAATATAGTGTTGGGAGGAGATTTCTGCCGCCCTGCTCACACCGCCATCTTCCCGGAAGTCTAGATGTACTGACTTTTTCAGGGGTTCTTAACCAGTGGTCTGATGTAATCTTGAGCAGAAAAAAAATTACGTCTGTGTTTTCACTAACCTCTCTAAGTGAAATTTAGCATTTCAACACTATACTTAGGCAATGAACCACAGGTATGTTAGCAATACTTGGGACTTTGTCATCAGTAGAAATCACAATTTTCATACCACATTATAGTTGTTGCAGGTATCTCAAAATATCACGCTTATCACCACTTCAAAATTACAGTAATCACACCGTAGCTATATCTCGTTATTTAAGGTTTTAATAAAGCACATTTATTACTATATCATGTTTTAAAAAATAATGGAAAACTGCATTCCATTATTTTTGGTTTTCTTTGCAATCCTATGTATTTCATTTTTTGCATTTCACAGCATGGTCATGAGATGAGGCTTTTAGTCTTCCAGACCATCACGGAAAAGATGAAGAACTATCAGACTTAGTGGACAGTCTTGCCAGTTGGATGTAATAGGAATGTTGGGGACAAAATACCCACATGTTCACTTTCATGTAATGCCTTTTTTGCATTCTGACTGAGAAGGGAAGGGGTGATAAGTACTCTTCAACTCCATGTTTCTGCAGAAACACAATATTTTTATCCAGCTTGTAGACAAGTTCAGAGACTGAATTTCTGAGAAATAAAAAGAGTGTGATAGATCTAGAGAGACCAGGGAGAAAGCTGAGAGAGTATGTCTGCAATCTCAATCTTGGGTACAAACTACATTTCCACAAACCCCTCCTAAGTCAACATCTGGGAAAAGAATTTTATTGAGAGCCTGACCTCCAGCGCCTGGAAAACGTCCATTCAGCCAGCCTGAGCCATTTCCTCGCACTGTAGCCTCAGGGTCCCTACTGATGACTTCTGGGAGCGCAGTGCCAGTCATTCGTCTCCCACCTCCCACTGCCCAGCCTCCTGATGGGCGCTATTTTTAGGAAGCCTAATTTCTCGGCAGGCACAGAGCACCAACAGCAAGCCCTGTGAAGTCAGCCTGGTTTTCTGTGAAGTCAGCCTGGTTTTCCAAAAGTCAGAGAGGGCACCTAGAGATAAGAAACACCTCCCTGCCCCTCCGCTGAAAAGAAAATGCTTCTATTTCTGCATCTTGAAAGGAGGGAGGGAGAGGAGAGGGAAGAGAAATGTTTGTTCACTTTTGTGGAGATTCTAGAAATCGAATTTAAAGTTTAAGAGGCCATTCACTCATTCCTACCCCCCAATCCCCACTACACACACGGGATGATGGCATCTGAAAATATCTCCCCACTGATTCACACAGCCCGGTGGCAGCGTGTTCCAAAGGGCTGGGTTAATGGCCGGGAGCAAGGAGTCTGAGAATGTGCCAACTTTCCCGAGATCAGAGTCCCACCGCTGGAAGAAGTGTGTTTCCGTCCTTTCCTCTCCTTAGTGTCTTCTCACCTATAAAATGGATGAATAGTAATGGTTCCTATGCAGGGTTTTTATGAAGGAACGTGTGTGAATTGAAAAGTGGCTGGTAGGTGTCCATTAACCTGTAACTCCTACAACTTTGGCCTTAGACAGGTGTGGCAGTCTCAAAGAAGTTTCCTTCTTTTTAATTAATGTATTAGCTGACTTCCTAGGCCCCACTTCCTATCATCTCCTTTGTTCCCGTACAGGTCATCTTCAGCCTTCCTCTCTGAGACGTCTTCCTCGCCTGAGCATGGAAACATGGTCACCTCTCAGTCTCCTCCTCCTTAAGCCCTCCCCTGACCTCACGGCTCCCTCTGGCTCCTGCTACCTACTGCCCCACCTTTGGGACCTGTCTTCCCGCAGAGCCAAGGCTCTGCTGGGTGGTCAAGTCTCTGCTCCAGTTCACCAGGCCTGTGGTTTTCTAGCAACACTGGTGACTGGGGGGTACATCTTCTTGCTTCTGGGGTGCTCGCTGAGGGTGCACAGCGCAGCTGCACTCTCTGGTGGTGTCCCAGCCCTGATATTTGCATCTCCAGCAGCCTGACACCTTTGTGTTTTTTAGTCTCTCTTATGTGATTTAGAGCTGAATTAGCAAGTAGAAGGGAATACTTTGTTAGCCTCCTCAAACCTCAAAAATGGAAAAAATGCCAAGATTGAAGGGACAGGTGGGGAACAGCAGCCTGCAATCTGATCTGTATTCATGGCTTTGTTATAATCCTGGCCAGGGAGCCCCAGAGAGCCATCCCTCTTGTCCCCTTGTCCTTCCTGGGCTGCCACTGAACCCACATGAGGCCTCCGAAATCCCACTCAACAGTGACTCAGGCAGCTGCTGCCAATGACTTGGAGATGCTGTACGAGAGTAAACCTATTTGAAAGCCTGTTTGGTTCCAACCTGCTGCTGCCCCCTAACTCTGTAACAGCAGCTCCGACCTACACGGTGACCCAGATTGTGAGGGCTCCTCATTGTTCTCAGTACAAAGAGCAAACTTCTTATGGCGGCATGACCGGCCCTTACTGCCACCTTTCCTGCCTTTCCCCAGTGTTCTCTACTCCAGCCACACGGAGCTCTGTGGTTCTCTAAGCAAGTTACACACTTTGAGGCTCTTGCAATCAGCGTATTGCTTGCATCAAGAAAGGTCCCATTCTTCCCCATTGCTGGTCTGAGTGGTTTTGCCTGTCTCCAAACCATTGCATCCCTGCCCTAAGAAGCCTCTCTAGGCAGGTTAGGGGCTTCGGCTCCTTCCTCTGTGTTTCTTCCAGACTTGAGTCCCCTAGGGACTGCCTTGGTCTGCCTGGATCCTCAGTGTGTAGAGAGGCCTTCTCTCTCTTGGGCACTGAACACAAATTTGCTGGGCGAACGAGTGCATTTTCAAGGTTCCTACTCTTCTTTGTTCTGCTTTGAAGCCCACTAAGCAATTTCAATTTCTCTTTAGACGAATCCTATAATTATTTGGCATAGCAAAGCTGGGGAAGTTTCATACAATGAATGGTAGCATGAGAAATCAGAGTAGATTAGATTCCTGATGTGCATGAGATTTCCCTGTGTTTCCAATGTCCATTCTGGCCCCTCAATGAGGAGAATATGAGTTAGGTTTCAATCACTTCAAATCTGAGTAGCTTATAATATAATGGAAACTAAATGCTGTGAGAACAAGTTTGGTCTGGAATTTTCCTCAAGACCATGCATAAAAGACATCACATGCACTGTGTGTTAATGAATGTTTCTGGATGGATTCAGAAATAAATCCTGTGTTTATCTGGACCCTGCCTTAGACCGTAGCTTCTTTTTTCTTGCTCCTTACTCTTCCTAGTGGACTTCTTATAGCACCTCAGTTCCAGCTTCTTTTTCTCCTCAAGTTCCTTTCTTCCCCTCCAATATTTCTAGGAGAAAGCACAAAATCTTCAATTTTATCACCTGTACACAGGGGACATTAGTAAAGGTTTTTGGTGTGTGTGTGTGTGTGTGTGTGTGTGTGTGCAGTAAGATGGGAAAATGCAGTGACTCAGAAAGAAAAGTACTGGTTTTTTTTCTAAAACTTAAAGGAGAAATTAAGGCTTAAAAACTTGGGAAGCTTTAAGCTTTGTAGTAGCTCTGACACATAACAAATGCTTAATAAACTTTAGCCACAAAAATTATTGTAATTTATAACATTAGTAGTATTAGTAGTAATAGGAACCAGCACTTGAAAGCAGGTTGTTTTTATACCAAAGGAAGTGTGGGGAATATACTCTTCTGGCTCTACATTCTCCATAGTAAGTAGGAATTATATATATTAGCTGGAGTTCACCCAAGCTTCTTTGGGGACAAACAGGATCATGTGTTTGAAACAGAGGTCAACAGCTGTTACTTCTCTGTGGTATTCTAGAGATGAGGACAGATGTATTCAGACTGACCTTCCTTATTCAGTGAGTGTGGGAACTGGTGGGAAAGGGTTGAGGGTAGGGATACACAGCAGTGGGGAGAGTGAGAAGGTTCCCACGGGGCCCAGTAACATGAGATCATTGGAAGCAATGTGGAAGTTAACAGTTCTGGAGATTCTGTGCTAAAAAACATGTTAGTGGACGAAGGCCCTCAACATTTTTCCGAAAGGAGGAAAACCAGGCATGATGATTTTCCCAAGGCCAGGACAAGACTGCACTTCCTGAAGAGGTCAGAGGTTGCTGCTTACCATTCCACAGATCTGCACTGTAGGGAATAGAAGGGGGTCAAATCAGGTTCAGCGCAAGATGTGGAGTGAAATACATTCCTTACCTTGCCCTCCCAACCTCATATTTAATTAACATTCCTGTTTCTAGAAAATGTCCAAATGTCCCAATGGCTTCAAAAAATGAGAAACTGAGCCTGACTCAGGCCCTTGATACCTTTGTGTAATGCCAGCAATAAGGCAGGCAGCTGGTCTTCCATGAGACCAAGAAAATATGGCTTTGTGAGATGATTAGATTTTCAGAAAAATAGTATTTGAATCCAGCACAGTAGATTTTCCTGATACCGTCTCGGGTCCTAAAACCTGTAAGTTTACACTGTCATATGGGTTAGCCAGAATCTGAACCATAATAGTCTTCTCAGTCTGTAATGATGGTGACTGATGGTTCCTGTATCTGCCACTCCCCTCTGCTTGTTTTTCAGATTACCAAGTGAATGAACTTGTTGTGATGAAAGTGCCCTAAAGCTCAGATCAGCATCGCCTGGGCTCATGATGCAGCCTCGCTGACAGTACACACATTCCTAGTCTCCTCAGGATTCATTCCTCCAGGGTGATGTCAAAACTACACAAATTTTGTGTCTTCCACTTGACTGGTGAGCAGGGAAGTAATGAGAACTGCATACTCCCGACTGAAGGGAGACTTTACAAGTCTCACATGGGGTTCTCACTGAATCTTTGTAGAGTTGGTGCTAAGGTATTGTGCCTGCCAAGAAGATAACATTCCTCTTCAAAAACCTCACTCCTAACCACTGCACTGCCAATCATCTATTTAAGCTATTGGTCGATCAAGATCATTGATTAAGTCTACTTCTACGATAACTGAATCTAGAGTTCACTTTTTTGAGTCAGACCAAATCGAGTTCAAATCCCTGCTTTGCTACTTACTGTGTGACTGCGGGTATATTACTTAGCCTCTCGAAGCTTCTGCTTACTTACCTGTAAAATGGAGGTATTAATAATAGTACTAAGCACCTAGGGTTACTGTGGAGATTCAATGAGATAATGCATGCATAATTCTTAACATGGTAGCCGCCAGCAGGAAGCTGCTGGAAAATGCTACTGCTTCTACCTCTTGGAGCACTAGACCTGCCTCTGTCGGCGGTTGAAAGGTTTTTAGATAATTGTTTTAAGCTACTTTTCACCATATTTTTCATGTAATCCTTGATGAGCCCTCCTAGAAAGTTCCTGAAAATCAACCCTTTGGCAACACTTGTTTACTCAGTGGGGTTAGTCAATCAATACTGTAGTTGTTTCTTGTTTTCCATTTCTTTTCTGTATAGTTTTTTTCAGGCTTTGGTTCTGCTGGCTTGTGGTAATATATACAACTTTCTTCACATCATCTTTGTATATTTTGTGAATAAGTTCTTCATGCCAACAGCTGGAGTGACACCACACAGCTCAGAGAGAATCTCAGGCTTCATTAGTTTCCCACAATCACCATGTGAGCATTTGAATCTCTGCAAGGCAGAGCTCTGGGGAAAATTCGAAACTAAAATGAAAGACAAGTGTCTAGCTGGAATTTACATCAAAGAGGATATTATTCTGGTAGGCTGGCTCTATATGAGTTACACATAGCCACAGGACCTCCCATCATTGACTAGCTTGATAATTATAATTCTCGAAGATTCTTCAGTGATCCTTTGTAGTTTACAGTGGTACATGTAAATATTAAGGATTGGGCATCAAGAAAGAATACTAAGCTAATTTCTAAAACAGAGTTCTGGTGGCACTCATGCTATGAAGTAAAATCAATCTGCATAAACGTATCAAACATGTATTCAGTGACCCATTTAGGTTGTTACAACAAACATTTATTCAGTCCCTTATACTAAGTATGAAATGGAGACTCTTTAAATCTATTTCTCTCTTAAGGGTGGGGAGAATCACACATCATGTGAGATATGAGCAACTTATCAAGTGAGGTATTTTTACCCCCATTTTATACATGAGAAATGGAGGCTAAGAATTTCCAGGATTATAGCTACTAAGGGGCGCAAGTGGGATTTGACCCTTAAGCCTGTGGGGACTTCAGTCTGGTACTCTGAGCTGTTAGAATTCCCAAACATGTAGGTTTTTTCCCCACACAAACCAATTCTTCAACACCAGCTGGGTGTCTGACCATTCAATTCAGTTCTGACACTATTTCCTGGAGTTAATGTCAGATACCTCAAGGTAAGGGCTCAGTCTCACAAGACCACTCCCACCTCAGGTACCAATTGCAAGTCCCAGGTTGTCGCTTGTACTTATGACTGATTGGCTATAAATTGGGGTCCCAAGGCCCCCTACTCAGGTTTAATAATTTGCTAGAGCACTTCACAGAACTCAGGATAACACTTCCTTAAGACTATTGGCTTATTATATAATAAATTATATAATAAAATATGATAAAGGATACAAATGAACAGCCAGGTGAAGAGAGATATAGGGTGAAGTCTGAATTCCAAGTGCAGGGGTTTTGTCCCTGTGGAGGTGGGGTGTGCCACCCTTCCAGCCTGTGATGTGTCCAGCAGGCTGGAAGCTCCCTGAACCTTGCCGTTCAGAGATTTTATGAAGGCTTCATATGTAGGCATGATCTGTTATTAACTCAATCTCTAACCCTTCTCTCCTCCCCAGAGGATAGGGGGTGGGGCTGAAAGTTTCCAGCTTCTACTCATGGCTTAATCTTCCTGGTGACCAGATATTGTCCTGGAGCTATAGAGGAGGCCACTAAGAGTTAATTTATTAGAACAAAAGACGTTCATATCACTCTCGAAATCCCAAGGGATTTAGGAACTCCGTGTCAGAAACTGGGGTCAAAGACCAAATATTAAAACAAAAGATGATCTTTGTACCTTTGTTGATTAGGAAATCATAAAGTTTTTAGGAGCTCTTGCCAAGAGCCAAGATGAGGACCAGAATATATACTTTTTATTATATCACAATATTACATGTCCTGAATTTCTTTTTTCTTTTTTCAGGGTTTTACCCCAGACTTAGTTTCTATTATGTTTCAAACAACCTATAGAATTTGGCCACTTGTGTTATATTTTTTCCTGAACAAACCATGTAGTTGGAACTTCAGTATACTCTTTGGTTGATTGAGGGTATTTGTTTAATCATGATGCATATGTCTTGAATTTCAAGAGTATGTGTGGATTGGAGGAATCTGGAATTTCTCTAGAAAAATCCAGGTGTATTTGTATGAAATGCAGTTTGGTTATGCCTCCCCAGTGCCATCATGGGCCACTACCCCATTTCCTCTCCACACTCCAGTAACACAGGCTCTAATAAGACATTGTGTTGGATGCCTTGCCACAGAAAGGTTATGCACATTCCTTACCCTTTTGTCCTGGAGGAATTCGCAATACTGGAGAGGGCTGACAGTAGGGAGGCCGTGTAGTGCTGTGATTCAGGCATAGCAGTTCAAGTTAGAAAGATCTAGGTTCTCTTTTCTTGGCTGCATTGCTTCCTGAGACTTCTAACTCTCTCTCAGGGTCAGTCTTCTCATCTGTGAAGTGGGGATAATAGTAGCAATTTCCTTACAGGTGAGTATTAAATGAAATCAGTCATGTAAGGTGCTAGGTACATAAATGCTTGTCATTGTTATCAGAAACGAGGCAGGGTCTCAGTACTCTTGCATTGATGGATTTAAGGTCCCTTATTTCAATTCTATCATTTCTACTTCTTCGTATATGTAAATTGTATATGTTATTGTATTTCAAGAGCAAATGTGAAAGGATTCTAGTGAAATGATTTGATTCTTTAGTGTGACACATATTTTTTAAAAAAAGAAAGCAAATGTCAAAGTTTGTCTTTCTTTTATTCTAAAGAATGAAAACCAAATAGAGTTGGTCCAGTAATAAAAACAAGTACACTTAATTTTCAAGTAATAAAACCAAGTACAATTAATTATTTTGTGAGTTGTGTAAGTCAGATAACCTCTCTGGGCTTCAGCTTATCCTCTGCAAAATAAACGAGTTAGGCCAGATAATTGTGCTGTTTCTTTCCAGCTAAATTTGGTGCTGTTAATCACTAGCATATACGTAATATTAACTAAATACTATACAGTCATCCATAATATGCTTGAAGATAGTTATCAACTCTCTCCTTAGCCTTTGTTATCAATCACAGAAAAGTTTTGGGAGACTTGGTTTCTATTGTGCATGTTCTTAAGCTCTGTGATGCATTTCAGAGCCTCTCTTTCTAGATCTGGGTAGTCTGGTAGCTCCAGAATGGAGTAACCTTTTAGAGAAGAGTGCCCTGCCTTCTATAAATGGTCTTCAGAAAAACATCAGGCTCTGGGTAAGATATAGGTTCCTCTAACTAGGTAGAGGGTCAGAGCAAGGAAGATTTGGTCAAATTCTAGAAGTGAATTTTCCTTTAGGACTAGGGGCATGACTTCATAATTTACCTTTAATTCAGAAGTGAAGTGAATCATTTCCAAGGACTAGCTGCTCCAAAAGGCAGAAAGATGTATTAGTATGGGGGTGGGGGTGGTCACAAAGACTGTGCTTGTGAGAAACCTGAAAAGTGAACAAAGAGGGTTTATCAGGAGAGGAAATAATTTGGATCTGTCAGGTATCAGATCGGGGGGAGAGATGGGAAGGTTTCTTCTCCTTATATCTAGGTCATCAAAGATATTCACTGTAGTATTTTAAAATAGTAAAAAATTAGTAACATTAGGGGATTGTTAAGCACTTTATGATATGATTATGGGATGGAATATTATGCAACCATTAAAAATGATGTTTATAAAGAATATTCAAGGGTCATGGGAAAATGTTCAGGATATAACAGACAATAGCATACATCTGTTGAAAATTTTTATAGTCAGGATAAAAAACAAGTTATCTTTAAAAATCCATACACAAAATACAAAATTATAAAAATCACCTGAAGCTGAGATAATCAGGAAAGGAGAAAAAAATTACTGGAAAGGTATAGAGTAAGCCATCAAGTACAAGATCCCACCCCATGTGCCAGATGAAGCAAGCAGGGTTAGCCATGCCAGTGGAATGACCCTAAATGCAGAAGGCTGGCCAGTGGGGCAGGGTTGCAGAGGCGTGGTTACCGGCCCGGGTAGCTTACTATGGATTCTCCTTTTATGTATCTTACTTCACCTTGAATGATTCCATGAGGGACATAGCACGAGATATCAAGGGGCTTTTGTTCACCATACTTTTCCTACTAAGGACATGTGATGTTTTTCAACTCTCATTTTGTTTAGGGAAACTCCTCCAAAGGCCCCGTGGGCTGGGTGCTTGCAAGTGGGGTGTGTTTCTCTAAGTTTCTGGAAGTGAGCTGGAGGAGACTGGGCATAACCTAAGCAGTTTGTACTAACTGCTCCAATACAAAATTTCAACCCCCAATATTTGTAACTCCTTCCAACACCGATGCAGGTGTTCCCAAAATCTTTTAATATAATTCTCACTGTTATATTTTGACACAGTCGATCCCCACCCTCTGAAGATTTTCCCTCTGTAATTGGCTTTATTCCTCCTTTAGAACACCTTTTTTGGCAACCCTAAAGTTCCTGCTAGGTTTCCAGCACCCATTTTTCACAGTTCTGATACCCTGTCGTCTGCAGAGAATATTTCTCAAGAGCCCTTTGTGGAGTGACCAACATTCTCTTTCAGTGAGAAGAAAAGGCTTGCCTTTGAAGAAGAGGAAAAATCTAAAGTCATCAAAATAAGGCAACATCCTGTGTGAAATGTTGCAGTCACGATGCCTTGTGGTTTGAGTCCCTTGGTCATGTGCCTGGAGGGAAGGAAGTCAGTGGCGGCTATGGATGACGAGATGCTCAGGCCTCGGCAGGTGCGCCTTCAGCTTACCTCGCGCTTCGGGCTCCTCAGGGAGGAGGGGCTGAGCCCTGGCCCGCCGCTGGCACAATGATCCTAAGGCTGCTCCTGGCTCTCAACTTCTTCCCCTCAATTCAAGTAACAGGTAAGCAGTTTTGATTTTTTTCCTCCTCTAACTTTTTCTTTTGAGGTCTCTGGCTTTGTTCATTTAAAATTTCAAACAACTTGTGAAATGTGGACATTTGAAATATAGTTTTGCTCTATCATGGTGACCTCTTATTATTTAGAAACTCCCCAATTCTCAGACTACAGTATATTTTAACAAATATTCTTTGGATTTAAATAAGATTTATTTAACTGTTAGTTGGTAGTGTCCCAAGAATTTTTAGTGCATGCGCGTGTGTGTGTATGTATTTAATTTAAGAAAACTGCTATTAAGAAGATAGGTTCTGAAAGCTCTGGATTTAGACTGCCTGGATTCATATCACAGATTCATTTCTTACTAGCTGGGCATAGGCTAGTATTTAACCTCTCTAAGTCTCAGTTTTTTTATGTGCAAAATGGGGACAATAATAACCTAATCTCAAGGTCTTTGTGAGGATGAAATGAAAGCATCATTTTATGCTTAGTGAAATGCTTAGCGCAGTCAGTGCTTAGCTAGCAAGATGGTTTAATTACTATGTCTGCTGAACTGAATGTGTTCCAAAGTGAATTCTGGAGTTGTCACAGAAGCTGGTACAATACAAATGCTAATAAACTAGTTTTCTTTTACAGTTGGCTGAAATCTGTTTTCTTAGATTAAAACCTTTAAGTTCCCCATGATGGGGAGGAAGATGATCCACTGTTACAGAACACCATTTCCGGTGAAGAGACTGAGGGGTAGGAATGTTAATTTGCTCAAGGACATTTAGCTATCAATTGTTGGAGGCAGGGTCTGAGCCACCTTCACCTGACTCCAGAGCCTGCGCTCTTGACCATCACACTTTTCCACCTAATAGGATGTGGATTGCAGTTTCATAGCTCCAGATGTGCCCAGGGTGAAGTCATCTTTGGAAAATCACAATGCCAAACAGAAGGAGCTTGCTGCTTTGGTAGGCTGGAGTAAGGTTTGTTCAACTTGTTCACAGAGTCAGAAAAAAGTCCCCCTTAGCTAAAAAATTGGATGATAGGAGTTAATGAGCATGCTTAAATAAGAATAGCTATTTTTCCCTTGAAGACACATTCAAAAGCCAAAATCTTCCATTTTCTTTATCATTTATTCTGGTGCTCTGGAGACTGCATTATTCATTGTGTTCTTAAATATCGTGTGCATGCACTCCAAAGGGTATGATTTCCCAACCTGCACAAGCACAATAGTTACATATATACCCATCTATTTCCTTGTCTGATGAGCATATTTAGAAATTGTGTGTATTTATAAAAGATGTTAATATAACGAAAGACATGCACTGGTGATGAGCTATGTTATGCCCCATTATCTGGTGCCAAGCACTTAGAACTAACTACCCAGTGTATTTTAAAAGACTCTTTAAAATTTATTTTTAAAAAGGTCTATAAATTTTATTTTTAAGGGATCTTTAAAAGTTAACTATTTAAAGTTTCTTAATTTATTAGGCAATAAAGAATAGGCAGAAAGTAAAGAGAAGCCGCACTCTGACAGAAAACCTTTTAACATTAGTAATTGGGCACAAAATACTTCTCTGATGTGCTTTGTGGATAACCATCTGTCATCAGCCCATTCACTCTCTTTTGAAGATATTTTTTGTCAGACTCAAAGATTCATATTTTTCTTTTAGAACATTTATTAAAATATGGGGACTGCTTAAAGGGCAATTGAAGAGTTCTCACATGTGGAACTTTGTTTTCTCCTTTGTGATACATCTGCTTTTCAAATGTCAACTCATCCGTGTAATGACTTTTAAGATTTGATACAGAGTGGCCATCTAATGAAGGAGGAAAGGAGTTGGATAGGAGAGGGTACTTTTGAAATGCTTCATCTAGTATGAAAACTCATGAGAAAAAAATAATTACAACATATAAAAATGTATGAGCCATTATAATCAGTGGTGCAAAACCTTCCAAGCACTTGCTGTTTCTCTGTTTTTACCCTCCATATGGAAATTACAGATATGGGAATTTTCCTGTCCTAGTGTAACTGTCCTCCCTAGGACTATGAGAGACTACTGATATGTCTGTGTGCAGATGTGTGTATATCTTTGTGAATGAAGAACAGTTCTTTTCCCCACTAATTTAAAAACTAACTCATTGGCTTAAAGCACGGCTTAGTGTATGTATTCTATGAAGGTCAAATCTAATTTCATTCTCACCATTTTAACGACACTATAGAAAGACTGTTTTGGCTAAATTACTGAAGTGTGATTTAGGAAGCATGAGGAACCTTAACTTAGACAATTCCTTTATGAAAGTTATGTGTTTCTGACCACATTTGGATAAGTGTGCCATTGAGATCACAACAGAGGATTTTGTTGGACTTTGAAATATGAGGCTAGCTTAGAACTGGAGTCCATTGTAAGAAAATCGATTTGTGATTGATGACAGGAGTGTGCATATAATACATGGCATTGTTCATAGATTTTTCAGCTAATCTCAGTTATTTTTCAACAAGCTAATCATCCAGTATGAAGACAAAAATCAGGACAACGCACTAATTTTCCCATGAACATATTTCTTTTCATTTCTCTCCAAACCTTAGCAAATAAACTTTGCTAAGCAAAGCAAACTGGCAAAGTGGCCAATTTGAACAGGATCAATTTCTCCAGTGCTGCTACATCTACCTGAGCACTTCTTTTTTTCTGAGAGGCACAGAGGGCAGGAAAATGATTGGCATTTAGTAAAAAATCATCAGCAAAACAAGGTAATGAAAAACTTCCAGTTCAGCCAATGACCTTGCTTAGGTAGTTGTACACAGAGAAGTCATTTACCTCTTATAAGAAAGTGTTGCTCTGAGCTTGGGTTTGGGAAATTAAAGTAAATCAGATGGACAGTGAAAATGCAATGTACTCAGCAGATTGCTGTATCTACATGACATCTGAAACACTGTAGCTGACTGTTAAACAATTGACTGGGTGGTTACTCATTTCAAGTAAACTTGATGGACATTTCACAAGTGCAGACATTGTTTAAGAATTTGTGTTGACTCTACTACTGTATATAATACAACACTACTTTCTTTTTCTTTTTAAGGCAATCATCCAGAAAGGACTTTTACAGCAAGGACTGTAAAATTAATATCAAAGTATCAATGCCAGGAAATAGAATGAATCATGTTCACAGATAGATTAGAAAATAGAAATGAATCTGTGATCATAATTCTGAAGTTCTCACATTCAAACCTTCACTAGGGCTGGGGGGGCGGGGAATCTGTTTGGCCGCCTCTCCTTCAGACGTAGACCGTCTTCCTTTTTAATGTCTTTATTCTATTTTCCTGATTGGAGAAATGCCACATGACTACCATTCAGCTTTTATCATGTGTGGATGCCTTCCTCCAAGTGTTTCCTGTGTGCAGTGTGCTGACATTTACAAAATAAAAATTTTATGCCACGAACCTCCCAGAAGAAAATTCTGTTTGTGGCTTATCATCTTTAAAACAATACCTCTTTATTAACTAGTATAGGCATTGATAAGGATACACAATTCATTGCAGACTTTTTTATCTAAACATCAGAGGGTAGGGAGTCCTTCAAAGCACAAGTTAATTTTGCAGTAGGTCATTGAAAAGGATAAAATCTTTCCCCCTTTGCATCTTGGTTAAATTTTCATTTGCTTTTTTTCTTGAAGAAATATATTATTTATGGAACTTCACAGAGGCTAGAGCTTTTCTTCCCAGTAGATAGTTTAGCTGAACTCTAGGGAAAAATCATGACACCTGAGTCGCTTTGTGACTGACTGAAGGTGTCTGTTTTTCTGAGCTGTATTAAGGAATTTGTCTCTTTTTGGTCAATGACATGGTGTTGTCATCAAAAAAATGTATGTAGAGCTTTCAGTCTGAGAATCATTGCATGAGATTTGGTCCTTGAAGCTGGGGGGGACGTTCACCCAGGCCCCATGGAGAAGTGGCTGGAAAGCAGGTGTCTTTTGTTACTCTCATTTTTATGACATGAGAAGAGAGACAATGCTGGATGGGAATCCAAAGCTACTCGGTCACTTGTTAGATGATGTGAAAAAGAGACAGCAGCCTTCTTTGGCCTTCGTATTTCAATGTTAATTTCACAGGCATCTTAATTTAGTCTGGGTGTCACCAAATAGGTTATGTGTGTTTGTGTTTTCATTGCTGGAAGAGAAGAACCTGCATGGGGGTGAATTCTTACTTACCTTTGAGCTGAGCCTTATCTTTGTGTCACCATTACCGTCCTCTTTTTCATTTGCCATCATTGTCATTATTTTGCGGACTCTAGCTGCCAAGGTAAGAGTTCATGGTCGCTGACGGTGTCATAGTATCACCCACTCACAGTTCACACTGACCTCTGATCTAATCATCAGCCCCTTTCTGCAGCATCTGAGTCACTGTGTTGGTTCCCAGTCTACCATGTAGTGTACTGATTAGAGTGGTAACTCCTATTCATCCCCCACTCATTCACAGAAGGATCTGAGTTATTGACATGTCTTACATTTTAATAATGACATAGGTCCCTTGTTAATAACTTAGGTGGGTGTTTGGTGTTTCTTTTTTAACTTGCTGAGAAGGTAGAGGGCTGTGCTTTTCATTGTTAAGGGATACTTGACACATGATGAAGTGTCAGAATATCACTGTGGCTATATTTGTCACTTCCACATGACCTGATGGCTTTCTTTAATATTGAACACTACTTGTAATAAGGGTACACAATTTAGGACCAGCTTTAGGAATGCTGAGTTCAGGAGGCCTTCATTTCTGGCCCACAGACACTATCCTATAGAAGATGAGTGAGAATGGGCGCATATGAGGAGAATGTCTTCTTCCACCAGGAGGCTCCCAAAAAGACTAAAACAGGGTGTCGGTAGTTCCTGTTCTCTAAAGTGCTTGCTCCTTCTTACGTTAGTGGTAAGACAGGTCTTCATTCATGTGTTTATTCAATAGATATTTATTAACATCTTCTATGTGCTACTCTGGTTCTGTGACCAATACAAAAAGCTAGTTTGGGTTTCAATTAAGTAAAAATGAGAATTGTGAAATCTTTCTGAAATTTTTTTCTTTTAATTTAGGACCATTGTGAATGATTCTCTATTCATGGAAGTTTATTTTATGGAAGACAATTATAAGTACAAGCCTTCATAGAACTGTTGAATTCAACCCCAGACGTCTAGAGATGGGGGGAACTTAGGTATCTCTCAATGGTACAAAAGGAAGTTGCATCGATGGTTTCTAGGAGATGCTAATGAGATGACATTGCAATGTTTCCTAACATTTTTGGATGCTTTTTGGCTGGACCCATCTTACTTATCCAATCTACTTCCTGTAATACCCTAATATAAGATCCAGACCCCAATACTACAGTCTTCACTGTCTGACACACATGTACATTGTGTTTATGACATTTCTGATGCTGTTTCCCCCTTGGAATTCCCTCTCTTCCCCTTCCTGCTCATCCAAATCCTCCTTGCCTTGCACTTTACGTGTTTAGTGCAAGATCTATTTCCTTTGAGGAAGTTTTCCCTAGATATTCAGCCTTTATTAAGAACTTGTAAGAAGCGTTGTGAGGGGAGCATAACTCATATTTATTAAATATTTATTAAACCTTTGTGATATTTTAACCTCTATTGGGGTCCAAAGGGATATAAAAAGAGGAAAAGAAATATAAAGACCTAATGAGCACACAAGAACTGCTTGTGTAATTAATCAAGTTCCTCTGCTCTCACAGACTTTATGATCGAGTTGAGAAGACTCTCTCTGCCAGATGGAACAGCTGGAAGCGATAAATAGCACTTGGCTGTCCCCTCTTTCCCCATGCTATTTGATGCCTTAATGACTTTGCATGTATTATTCTTGTAATCTAGAATGTCCCCTACGCTTCTCTCCTGAAGGAGCCTTCTCTGTGACCCTAAACGGCAAAGTGAGGGACTGCTTTCTGCCTCAGGATTCCCCAGATTGTTATTGTGTGCTGATGCACCTGTCTCTTCCCCTGGACTGTGAGTCCCTTGTGGATGGGATCACGTCTTATACATCCTCATGACTTCAGTACTGTGTAGTGCTAAAAGTATTGTAGGTGTTCAACGAATATTTGTTGAAGAAGGAAATGAATGAGTTAGCACTAAAGGAAGTGTAAGAAAAATGCTTTAACAAAATTAACAGACTAGTAAGCCTTTATGGAGAATTGGAAATTCAACTGAATTTTAAAGCTAGATAGGATTTGAATGGATAATGTTATTAATAATAATTGTTAGCTAATACTTATTTTGCACTTATAATGTGCCAGACACTGTTCTACTTGGCTTTCTCTGAATTAGATCATTTATTTTTCCTCTAAATCCTTTGAAGTAGTTACTATGATTACCTTATCTATAAGATGGGGAGACTGAAGCATGGAGCTCATAGAGCAACTTGCCTGTGGTCACACAGCTAGTAAGTGAGCATATCCATGGCTCGTGTTCTCACCAATGCCACGTTGCTTCAGGAAGGAGAAGCCATACATATAAAGAAATTAAACCAGGAATATTGTTCTATGTTCTTGGAACAGATGGCCAGGCTGACTGTATGGGGGCTTGAAGAGGTAGGGTACACTTAGGTCAAATCAAGGATTGAATTCTGATAACAGAGGTTCAACTTCATTTTCAAGTAATTCTGAAGCAGCTGAAAGTTTTTAGAAGGAGTCTGGTCCAGAATGTACAGAGACTAATGACAAAGAGATCATGTTATAATACTTCCCCACTTTGCCAGGTAAAGGATAGTAGATTAGGATTTGGGTGGCAAAAGTGGGAATAGAAAGATGTGACCATTTTGAGAGGTATTCTGAAAGGAGAAATTCTAGGACGTAGTGCCTGGTTTGTGAAAAAGAAGGAGGGATCAAGAATGATGTCTAGGCTTTTGGCTTAACAAAAGAATGGTTATTACCATCTGACAATCAAGATATTGTTGTATAACAGAGTTTTGGAGGAAAATAGTTTTTAGTTTTAAACACACTGAGTTTGAAGTAAAGGCTTGAGATGTCAGAACAATGTCCAGTACAAAGCTGAAGATATGGGAACTGGGTAAGAAGAAAATATTTAGATATCCTCATCTTTGAAATGAAGCTGAAGTCATGGGAATGGATAGCTAGTAGAAAGGACAGGGTATAACTGTAGGAAAGCAGAGGTGGAAACTGAGTCTGGAAAATAGCTCTAGTTAGGCATCAGCTAAGGAAGATTATGAGCTAGTGAAGGAGACAGAGAGTGTTTTGAGAGGTAAGAGGAAAAATGAGGCTAATGGAATGTTACTAAAGCTAGAAGAGGAAAGAGTTTCATAAGTAAACAGTGGTTAGTAGCATTAAGTGTATATAAAAAGGAGTGAATAATGGCTTGGGAAGGCTGTTGGTTTTTGTTAAAAGGAGACCATTGGGACTTTGGAGTTCAGGCATGGAAGGAAGATAAGACTTCAAAGTATTAAGAAAAAGTTGAAGGGAACAAAATAGACAATGAAAAGGAGAGGAAATTGCTTGATAAAATGAAGACAGGAATCTTTATCACCTACACTGTCTATCATGATATTTTCTACACAGTAGATATATGATAAATGTTTTGCAAACTGAATGCCTTTATTATGTCTGACATGCGGGAGGAGACAAGGACATGTCTTGAGTATGTGTGTGTGGGTTGCAGGGGTAGAGGGGAGACAGGCTATCAGGAAAGCAAAGAGGAGAAGGGAGAGAAAAAAATGAAAATGAAGGCAGTTTTCTCAAGGAGATGGGGAGGGAGATTTGGGATATGGAGGATAGGAGCTAAAAGAGAGGAGGACAAATCCCTGTGAAGAAAATGAAGGAAGAAAAGAGACTTACTGGAGTAGAGATCTGTTAGGATTAAGCTAGGGTAGATGAGTGATTCCATGCTGGCAAACCTGACATTTAAAACTTTTATTAAATGTGTATATACATATATGTGTGTGTGTGTGTGTGTGTGTGTGCTTTCTCTGAGGGCAGGTCATAGTGTTAACCCCATATCAACAAATGCCATTGGGATATTATATACCTTGACTTTGAAGGCTTAGCACATTTGTACTTTAAATTTGCTTGAGCCTTCAAAAATGCACAGGATGGCTGGGCATGGACTGCACTCATGACTGAGATGAGAGGGTCACAAGATTCAGACCAGCCCTGCCCAAGATCACAGGCAGGGCTCCAGTTTCTAGTCAGGGAAGTTAATCTCAGTACCTCCTGTGTTTTTCTGGAACAAGGATGTAGCTGCTTGTGTTTGGCTTTGGGGAGGCCATATATGTTATTCTTTTTTCAAACTCAAAAGTTAAAGCCACCAAATTCTCAAGGCAGGGGATGTGATTTGGAGTTTCAGTCTGTCACACTGGGGCACAAGTTTTCTAGGCCTTCATTTCCCCATCTGATATATGAGGAGGTAGAACTTGAAGACATCTTAGGTTTATTTTTGACTTAAAAATGCTTCTTAAGTACAATAAAAAAATGCTGGCTTTCATCAGCTCTAACAAGGCAACTCAACCACCACACCCCTTTGTAAATGTTCTTACAATCTGACAGAGAAGATACAAAAAACTGCATACCAGCCAGCTCTGAAATGGCTTGGAGAGATTTTGAACCAGGATGATAGATATTAATATGCTTAGAAATGCCTGTAGGACTCTAGGGGCACAATTACTGCATTTGTTCTCTTTCCCCTATCTTCCTATATAATGGTAAGGTTCAACACAGTCATTATTTTCAAACTTCAAGGCCATGACATTTACCTAGAAGATTCTGGATGTGCCAAGGTGGCCCTGAGAAGGCTCTTTGGAAGTATAAAATTTAGGGAAGAAGAAACAGATGGGGAAAATGTGCTGTTGTCTTCTTTATAGACTTGTTTTGAATGAAGGCTTGGAATGTGGTGACTCAGAAGTAAATTATGGGTCCCAAATTTGATTATTGGATTAAAAATATATGTAGAGAACAGTATATTTACATAAGAGGCCCCTTGATCCTGTGGGGTTTCTTTCTATCTGTTTTATGAATTCTCATGTAGAAAGCTGTAGAGCTCTGGTTACTTACCATTTGGAATACAGGCAAACTTTTAGGGTAATAAAATTCGATTTGGGGAGTGGTCTGGTGGCTTTTGATGGACACCTCCTCCATGTAAGTTAAGGTGCTCTGCCATGTTGTCCTCTTAGATTGCCCTTCCAGCATCGGGAGCTGAGAGAACGACTGCAGACCTTTGAATGGCAGGGGATGGGTCCCTTCACACCCAGGTCTGTGCTGCTTTGCGTCAGGGCGTCTCAGCCCTCGGCCTCCCACCCCTCCTTGCTGGGCGGTGTCTCCGGGTGGCAGGGAAGGACCGTAGTGTAGCGGCGGCCCTCAGCAGGCCTCATACTGTCATCCTGATACAGATGACATCCCAGTGTGCATATCTATCTCTGAATGTTTTGAGCTCTAGCCGGAAACATCCAGCTCCTGGACCTTTCCTCCAGGATGCCATACCTCCCCCTCAAACTCAACATATCCCAAACGGAACCCAACAGCTGTTTTCAAACACATTTCCTCTCTTTACTTATCCAATTTTGTCAGCATTGCTTCAGCTTTCCCCCTCGCGCAGCCCACGCCCGCCGTGTCGTTTTTGATTCCTGCTCAGCGTCACCAGACACAACAGGGCACCAGTGCCTCGTCCACCCTTCGCTTCCCAGCTGCGCCTGCGGAGCTCCGGTCCCAGGGGCTCACGTCGGCGCTGTTGCAACAGCCTCTCAGCCGGTCTCTGCCTCAGCTCTACCCTTGCTCCAAGCCAATGTAGTCTGCACTGTTGGGTTAACCTTGCCGAAGTGGCACTTACCACTTCATTCTCAACTCAGATGTCTCAGCATCGCCCATGGCCTTTCTAGTGAAATCTATGTGCCCTTTCAGGCATTAAAGGCTCTCCATGATTGGTATCAGCCAGCTTCACTTACCTCCCCCTTACGCAAATGAGTGCCCTGCCACTTCCCTTCATCTTAGCCTGTCTACATTTGCCCCAGACTCCATGGCCCAGCTAAAAGCCAGTCTGCACAAGCTTCCAGAATCATCTTGTCTGGAAACAAGGCCTCTTTCATGTGACTGTCAGTGACCTCTTACAGGGTTCATGCAGCATATGTGACTTTGGAGTGTAGCTAACTGTGTACCTGCTTTAGGATTTCTCCTAGGAAGAGGCTGCATCTTTTACTGAATTTACACTTATTGAATTTATATTTATTTGTTGAATGAATGCATGTGTAGAGGCAGAAGTCAGAATACCAAAGAACAAGTTTCTGACACATCAAAATTTCTTTTCAGAAAGTACTCGTTGATCATTTTGATAGTTTTTCTCTCAAGAACTAATGACTTAGGTCTAGGTGCTCAGATGGGACTTTTTACTGAAACTATATGACCTCTGAGTTACTTTCTGACAGTTGCATGTAGCACAATAATTTTTTGAAAAGACAAGGACAAGTGCCCTGTACACTGCAGGGTCTGCCTGTATAGAAATACCAATCAGTATTAAAGACTAGTCGTTGGCCAACAGCAGCTTGTTAATAAGTTGATTAATTAGGTTTCTGTTTCTGTTTCTATTGTTATGTGTAATCACTTGTACTTGCTTGAACTAAGGTCTTCTTAGACTTCGTTTAAACTTCGTGCTTTCTGCTGATAAGGGTTAATGTGCTTGGGATAACTGATAGCTATACATACAAGATCTTGGGGAAAGCAAGTTACTGGCCTGTTTCTCTTGACAGAAGGCATTGCTCTGCCGTGGTGGCCTCTTCTACATAACTCTCTTTTCTTCTGGTTCTGATAACCTTGCTCTCTCCTTGCCTCTTTAGACCTAAGGGTGGTCCTAACTCTGTTGCTGTGAGCTAGTTTCTAGCACTTCCCCTTATGCTACACCTTTGTCTACAGTCCTTTTATAAGTAAACCTTCCTCCTATTGCCCAGTTTTGAGTGTGTCATTGGTTTTCTGCTGGGATCCTGAATGAGACAACATATATGTATATAGACCGTGCTTTTTCAAAGCCCCCTTTTTTGGGAGAGCATTTCCATAAATCTCTACTGCTTGCAAAAATAGGGAGTTTCAAGATGACAGTCAACAGAAAATCAGATGATATGACCACAGAGCTATGAAAATGTAATGTGTGTCACTTTTTTTTTTCATTTAAACATGAATTCTAGTGGGTCTGGAGCCATTCAAAATGTGACAGGTATTCAGAGCTTTGTTGTAACTTTCTAGTAGCCCAAAGAGGATGGTGACAGTTGGCTGAGCGTTTGTACTCCTCCGTCTTCTATCTGTATGAGGCCACGCCACCAGCTAGCATGCCAGAGGGATGGACGGTTGAGTCTCTCTTTCCTCCCAGGAGGCACAGCTTGCCTTACAGGTTCCTGGGCAAACACTGGATTGGCCTGTGGGAAAGTCTGCCTCTTAGGGACCCTAAAAAGGAGCAAGTGGTCAGATGGCCACATGTGGCAGGGTATCCCCGGCCTGAGCAGGAAATGCACTCAGAGGGCAGTTACAGTAGCTCTACCAGCTCCGTGGTCAGGAGGGAGGTGCTCTCTGTGCCAGGGAAACTGGTGTGTCACCTTCACAATATGTTCACAAACATTACAGGGCAAAATGGTTGAAATAAAAAACTTTCATTTTCTTTGTTTCCTGCCTAACATGTTAAATTCTGTTCAATCAGTATTTTAACAAGTAAACAATGTGGTTAGGTAAACAATCTGCTTCCTTAACTTCCCAACGCAGACTTCAGTCTTGAGTCCTGCCCACTCCACTCTCTGGTTCACCAGCCTCTATGTGCTATTTTATTTCTCTACAGTGCTATGAAAAAGAAAAGGGAAGATGGAATATTGTAAATTAAACATGACAAATAAATATAATTCACAAAGGCCCTAAAGTTAAGGATTTTCCTAGTGAGGTTTAGACTGAAAAGTGACTTAACATATTGACTAATGTTCATGTCCAAACCAACCCTTTTGTACAGTTGGGCAAGCTGAAATGGTATAATTACTGCTTATGGATCTGAAATGTTTTATAAAAGGCATTTTATGTGACCATATTGTCTGTAGGTCTTATCTGGGATCCATCTATGACCTTCAGGAAGTCTCTGAAACTGTAAGCAAAATGTTTTGCACATGTACATTAGAGGTAAAGAAAGTTTGGGGAAATACTTTTTCTAAATATGACTATGAAATCAAGTCAGTATTGCTGAATTCACAAAGTAAATCAATTGTGATGTAAAATCTTACTCCTAGAGTCATAAATAAATAAATTGTATCTTAGCTCTTCCACTAGTTTTGTGAACTTGTTTAAAAATTAACTTCTATTGTTTTCAATAGTCTCTTCTTTAAAATTAAGGATTGGCTTAGATCATCCCCAGCCTTCCTTCCAGCTGAGTGCTTTATGCAGGATGTTACTCTAGCAAAATGGTGGAGAAAATAAAATTTATCTTGGCCCTGTCCTCATCTCACTCCATTTACTCCTCTCCTCAATGTTATTTTCCTCCCCAACTCTCATCTCTAGTACTATCCAACTATCAAGTCCAGCTTTAAAAGGATCTAGAATCAATCACAGAAACTGTGTTGAAATTTTGATGCAACTTGGCAGAGGGATAAGAATGGTAGATTAGAAGTCATGAGGCGTGAGCCAAGTCCTGAGGGTCACTTACTTGTCCTGTAACTTTTTGGGCAAGTTATCTGAACTCTTTAGCCTCAGTTTCCCCATCTATAAAATGGGCATAAAGATGATTGTCCTGCTTATTTACTTCCCAGGTTAATATGGAGTTCATGTGAGATAAAATAGGAGAATGGCTTTGTAGCCCTATGAATGCAGGCCATAATTACTAATTTAAGTCAATGTGTTTTCCACATTGCATTTTGGGCTTTTGAAACGCAAACACTAATTGAACTGATGAGGAGGATCCCTTCAGGGTCGGGGTTCCTTCTCTGACACTTGGAGCCACACCTTAGAGATAGTTATCCACTGCACCTGTGCAGAGCTGACTTGGTTGGTATTAATATAGTAACTGACCCATTCACAATAGGCCAAAAGGGAAAGATAGTTTTTTTGTAACCAAACTCCCTCCCATTCTCATGCTCAAGGAAGCACAAGCAAATTTCAACTTTCCAGAAGTCACAAGATTCACAGGTTCTCTGTGGGAAATCGTTTGCTCTCACCTTGCTCATAAGCAGCAGATAAATACCTTCTCACCTCCAATCTTAAGCTTCGTTTACCTGTTGTCAAGGAGGAGTTGCGACGGAAAGAGGTTTGAGTTTACCACTTCCTGTCTCCACACCTTTTTAGCTGGTTTAGCTGCTAGGAAAGGCTTTCAAAAGCAAAGCACTAAATTCATCATCAGAAACAACTTGTCAGTTCAGTTGGAGAAATATCAGTCAAGCAAATCTTTTGATACCAGAAGCAGATACAACTGATGGGTTGACAATGTTTCTCTTTAACCTAGTGGGCTTGACCTGGGTGGACTTTGCTTAACTACTCACAAGAGGGAAAACCAAATATTTACAGGGCAAAGGCTAGGTCTACCAAGACCAATTACCTGAGAAGGATGCTTTCCACCAGCATGAGATGGAAAGCAAATTGAAGTTAGTATGGGGAAGCTAAATACTTCTTTAGTTTCTTTTGAGTCTAGATAGGTCCTAAAATTTTACAATATGTCCTTAAATTATTTGAAGTACTATGGAATCCCCAAAACTCAGAGAACCAAAATATATAGCAAAGCCAAACATCATTTGATGTTTGGATTATTGGTTACCTGGATTTATCCATGTCATTAATCCACTCCCATAGTGTAAGCGGTGTGCATTTTCATATATGCTCCCTTTTAAGAAAAACTAAGAGGGATTAAAATTATTGTGTCTACTGGAAGTCATAATGATCACATATATTTGGTATCAGAGAAACTGGATATCTTTTTCTACCACCAAAAGTGAATTTCCTTCATTTAATATCTCTTCAAAGCAGATGTAGATTTTGAAGTCCTATGAGATGGTTTGTCACTTAGGTTTCTCTGAGTGATTTACATGAATCAAGGTGAGTCCAAGTGCTATGAGGATATTAAAGGTGAAAAACAAGAGGTTCTATCAGCCAATCCTGAACTCAGGTTGAATCCTAAGATAGGAGGCTATTGCCAGACACTAGCACATGTTAGGCAAACTGCTTCAAGCATGGTACCTATTTTAAAAATTATCTGTGTTGACACAGAAGAGGGAGAAAAGAAGACATTGACAGATAAATTGGACATCTTTTCATCAAATGACCATGTAACCAATATTATTCAAGATCTTTTCCAACAAAATATTAGTACAAAGTCACACAGGGAAGGACTTTTTCCTCCCTCTCTCAGTTGTTGGATGTGCCACTAACCAGGAGGATGCTGGATATGTAACAGCTGACCTAGGTACCGGGATCTTGGACTGTCCTTCCTCGGGAGCTTTCTCAATTTGGGCTGCTGAGGTAGAAGGGGCTCAGGAGAAATCAATCTGATCAGTCCTAACGATGCTGAGGTTTGAATTCGGAGGGCCTGTGATGGACAGGAGGAAAACCTATCTTCCAGTTAACTCACTGTATTATGCTTTGTGAAGGAGAAACAATTTCAGGAGAGAAAGACCACTGCTTCTCCCTTCTGAAAACCAGAAAACACTGAACTAAGCTCCAGGTGTCAGTTGTGTTCCCAGGAAACTTCGAGGTAATTTGTATTTTCTTTGCAATGATCTTATAGGCTGGAAGAAAGAATGTCTTCTTCATAGCTCAGATGTCCAAACTTAATCTCGGGTTCTTAGCTGTCTGTTCTGGTCATGTAATGAGTGAAGAAGAGACACAGGGAAAAGGAAAACAGTGTTACTTACTGGCTGGTCTCTGTGGCCTGAGGACATGTTTAACTCCTCCTTCCTCACCACCAGATCTAAACCAATGCTGAGCTCTGCCAATTTTAGCCTGTAAACATTTTTTGAGTTTATCGATTTCTTTCTAACCATAGTTTAGGCCCTTATCACCTCTTGCCTGGGCTACTACTATTTTATCCTGACTGGCTGCCATATTTTCACTTTTGTACCTTTCAAATTTACCTTCCACATTTTTGATAAAGTGATCTATTTAAAATAGAAATATATATCACCTTTCTGCTTAAAATCCTTCAACAGGTCCTTAATCACCTGCAGGAGGGAGCTCAAGCTATGAACTGTGCTTGTTTTGCCAATCTTGTCTTTTACAGCTCATGGTTCAGCAGAATTGAGGTCGCTGTAATTCCCTACAGCTGCCACACTCTTTCTCACCTCCTATCTCCTCTGCTTAGACTGCTCTTTCTCTCTTTGTCTTATCTTCCTCATAGTTCATTACCTCACCCCCCCCCATCCCAAAACACACTCTCCTACTTCACCCCATCCCCTTACACAAAGACTCAGCTGGGCTTTTACTTAATAAACTTGTTGAATCAATGTACACATGCTCCTTCAGGATTTAGGAAGGAGCATTAGCTCCTCTAGAAATCATTAGCTGTTTCCCCAATTGCCCCCCAGAAACCCTGCATATCACTGTGCCACTGTTTTTAAAGTAGCCATTTGTTTATGTGTCTTTCTTCCTGTCTTGCCTGAGGGTTTCAGCCCTGAGGAAAGTTCACTATGGATTCCATGAGACTGAAAAATGACAAAGGGACATTCTTGGGGTGAAAGGGTCTATACCCAGCTAGTCTCCGGAGGAACACTGAGCACCAACGTCACGTCTGCATCCAACAGTCTGCAGTCTGCCTCCACCCAGAGCGCTGGGCAGAGCTCTTTATATAGTGACTTAGTCAATAATAGCTCACTGTCTACAGGTTTGGAAGTATTAGTCTAGCAGTAGGCCAATTACGTGATCAAGTAGTTTAGGGTCAGGTGTGGATCCTGGCCATAGGCACCTCCATTTTCCCCACACTTCCCCATCAGGTTGTGAGCTGCCCAGGGATAGAAAATGAGCCCTCTTCATCTTTGGGAAATCAGTTTTTCTTTCCTGTTTGCATCTTGAGAAGATGTCATACCTGAGTTATATAAAACACTTTAAGCAGGCTTCTCGTCCTTCCTCCCTCTCCCTCCCCTCTCTCTATCTTGCTGTGGGTGCTGGGAGAAGAAAGCCAAGTGTAACCATCCAGGGTTTCTCCAGCTTAACTCAGTTTCCCTGCCCACCTCCCTTTTTTTTTTAACCTCTGCAAAGAAGTCCTATCCTCATCTTTTTTCCTATATCAGCTTTCAAGTCAGACCAGGAAGAATTTGAATGCCCATTAAGACAGAATTCAAATAATTAGTAACAGAAACACAAATCCTGGAGGACTCTGTAAGTGGAAATACAAATACGTAACCTGCAAAAGAGGGAAGATGCTCACATTTCTTGCTAGGGTCAGAACTGCCCCAGTGAGTCTTTGTAGGTATACAAAGAAAAAAGCCAAGCAAAATAAAACAGAACAAAAAGCAAGATGGATTTTCCTATCAAGACAAGTTGAACTTTTTGATTATTTACATGTTTACTTTTCAGTGCTTTTAGGGAGTATTTGTTGAATGAATAATAAATGAAGCTAAAGTTGTTGAGAAATAAACTTTGAATAAGGGCTTAATGAGGTGGTTGTCAGGTTTAGCTGCTGATGAGAATGAGAACCAGAACACCTTCTTTCACCTACTGATTATTTAATGAGATCCTATTATTCACACAGTATTACACAAAGAAGCATAACATATTGTCCTCATTCAAAAGAAACCTGGAAAGTAGAGCTCTAGAGGAAATACACACAAATCAAAAGTTAAAAATTGAAATGCATGGAACAAGAGGCCTTCAGAGTATAGAACTTGACCAAGTGGCAAATGAGTGATACAGATAGTAATTATTCTGAGACCTGAGAAGGGAAAGATGCTCCAGGCATCAAAGTCAACAAAGTATGGAGAGAAGAATGCATACAATGTTTTCCTGGGATGTTGACTGAAATGGCCTGGGTAATTGGGAAGGTTTTGGCTTGAGGAAACGAGATTGGAAAAGCCTGTGGAGGCTGTGAGTTGAGGATTAGAAATAAGTTTTAAATTGTTAAGCCAGTGTTTTTCAAAAAGACCCACAGAATGCAAGAATACACTTGAAAATCACGTATCTGATAAGGAACTTATATCAAAAATATGTAAAGAACTCTGATAATTCAGTAATAAAAAGATAATTAGTTAAGTGGGCAAATGGTCTGAAAAGACATTTCTTTAAAAAGGATGTGCAAATGGCTAATAAACACATGAAAAATGCTCAACTTCATTAGTTGTTAGAGAAATACAAATCTCTCAATGAGATACCACTTCATATCCATGAGGATGGCTATAATAAAAAAGATGGACAACAATAACAAGTGTTGACAAGGATGTGGAGAATTTGGAACCCTCATACTCTGCTAGTGAGAATGTAAAATGGTGCAGTTGCTGTGGAAACCAGTTTGTCACGTCCTCAAAAAGTTAAACATAGTTACCATATGACTCAGCAATTCCACTCCTGGTGTATACACAAGAGAATTGAAAACATGTCCACACAAAAATGTGTACCTGACTGTTCATAGCAGCATTATTCATAATAGCCAACAAGTGGAAGCAACTGATGAGTGGAAAAACAAGTGGTATATCTATACAATGGGATGTCATTTGACCATGAAAAGGAATGAGTTCTGATATATGTTACAACATAGATGAACCTTGAAAACATTATGTTAAGTGAAAGAAGCCAGAAACAAAAGGCCACATGTTGTATGATCCCATTTATATGAAATGTCCAGAACAGGCAAATCCATAGAGACAGAAAATAGATTAGTGGTTGTCCTGGGCTGGAGGGAAGGAGGAATGGGGAATGGCTGCTAATCAGTATGAGATTTCTTTCTGAAGGTAATGCAAATATTCTGGAATCAGATAGTGGTGATCCAGTCACAACTTTGTACATGTAAAAAAAACCACTTTAAAAGTTTTCTAAAGGTAACTTTAGAAAAAAGGATGGGTTTTCTGGTACATGAATTATATCTTGATAGGTTGTAATGAAAAAGTGAAAAGGAAGAACATAACTGCCCCCCACGCCCCACAATGGCACAGACCAACTAAATCATTTTTGGGGATTTCTAGGAATGGGACCAGGACATAGGTTTTTTGCTTTTTGTTTTTAAAGTTCTTGATACACAGCCAGCATTGAACACTATGTAGGAGATGAAAAGCTGTTAGTGATTTAGTTCTGTGCAGCTCCCTTTCCTCAAAACAAAAACAAAACATCCGAGTACATGAATTCAAATCCAGGTAAAATTGTAAATTTCATTTTAACAGATTATTATTTAATTTGGTGCTTCAGTAGGGGTGTGTAGTGGTGGTGCTTCAAATAACCTTTCTAAAAAAATGCAAATAGGTAGGAAATTATTAACGTAACCTAATAGCAGAAGGGTTTATTTTATTGAATTTTGAATCAAAGACACTAAACAATTCATTGTTTTAGAGAAATTTTGGAGAGTGTTGGTTGCAAAATTGATTCTCAGTGCATAAGTGGTCTATTTCTTAGGTGATTGTTGATTACTTGGGTTTTAGTAATAGCTCTGCTTACGATCTGCTCAGTGATTTTAGACCAATCATCTAATGTTTTACAGTCATTAAGAAAAAAAAGGAACATGTTGACGTGTCAGGCAATGGTATACACTGGGAAACAAGAGAGCAGAGATGCGTTTTCTTCCCTGATGCAGTTTATAAACCAGTGTCAGATTCTTTGCTCTAAATGGGAGAGACTGAACTAGCTGGTCTCCAGATTTGATCGTTTACCGGGCTAGCATAAAGGAGAAGATGGACTAGAGAGAGAACGCCTGTGGGCCTCTTCCATCTTCTGTGATTTAAAGGGACACATATGCAAATTTCTTGAGAAGGCTGTTTGCAGAATTTGCTCTGGAAGATAAATTAAACTCTTTGGGTCACATTTTCTCTTACCTCTTTATCCTACTCTTGGAATGGCCAATAAATAAAGTGTTTCAAAACATTTTAATTCCTTCAAAAACCTGTATCACAACTTAAAAACAAATCTCATTAAGTATCTCTGTCTGGTGATAAAAGCCATCTACAAGTATACTGCTCAATCAGGAAATGAAGACGATTAAGTATGAATAACATTTTAGGAATCTCAGTACAGACACAAAAATCCCAAATGCACAGCTGTGGCACTCTGTGCTGACAGGGGCCACACACTGTGTTTCAAGTGAAAACACTCTCCATTGTTCCATTCAAAAGAGGTGGGAAATAATATCAAAATGTAAACTTTTAAACTCTTAGTATAATTATTTCCCAAAGAGCTCCATCTTCATCTGCCAAGAGAAAGCCTCTGCAGGAGATCTACTTATTTGGTTCACTAATACATCTTGATTTCAGAAAAAAGAAAAGTTTTTATACCCTTGTTCTTAGTAAACTATCTTTCCTCCTCTAGAAAACAAGATTTTGGTGAAGCAGTCACCCATGCTTGTGGTGGACAACAATGAGGTCAACCTTAGCTGCAAGTATACGCACAACCTCTTCTCGAAGGAGTTCCGGGCATCCCTGTACAAGGGAGCAGATAGTGCTGTTGAAGTCTGCGTTGTGAATGGAAATTACTCCCATCAGCTTCAGTTTCACTCAAATACGGGATTCAACTGCGATGGGAAATTGGGCAATGAAACAGTGACATTCTACCTCTGGAATTTGTATGTTAATCAAACAGACATTTACTTCTGCAAAATCGAGGTCATGTATCCTCCTCCTTACATAGACAATGAGAAGAGCAATGGAACCATTATCCATGTCAAAGGTAACACCCAACTCTACCAGTGTGTCAATGGTTTTCAACTGCAGTCTTGAAAACTAGGTCATGATCAGGGGTGGGGCAGGATAAGTCCCAAAGAGGACAGAGCAAAGTGGAAGGCTACACATTCTAAGCTAGTGATATTTTGCATGTTTCGTTTTCTCTCATATTCTTCCGTAATATTCAGAAGGAAGGATATGTACTCATCTATCATTCCCGGATCATTTAATCTGCTCTATTCTATTTTTCAGAGAAACGTCTTTGTCCAGCTCTCCTGTCTCCTGATTCTAAGCCATTTTGGCCACTGGCGGTGATTGGTGGAGTCCTAGCATTCTATAGCTTGCTAGTAACAGTGGTTCTTTATACTTTCTGGGTAAGAGAAGCTGTGCTCCTTTTATGTTACTTATCTGCTGCAAGTGGAGTCTGAACATATTCAAGAATTCTGCCTATATGGTTTATTTCTGTTTAACATGAAATTTTTATTATTTCCTTTTTCCCTGCTAGGTTTGAGTATGTTCTCTTTTAGCGTGTCTAACTTTATTTAAGCTAAAAATCTGATGTGAGTTCTGTTTTCCAGAAGGTACTGATTAGGTGGCCAGTCAGAATAAGAAGTTAAATGGGTTAATTAGGAAGGGGATATTAGGGGCAGTTACTTTTTTTCTCCCCATATTATTATGACATATACAATAGTTTTAATATATACTCATGTATAAAAGTCTAAGCAACTTGGGAATCTAGGCAACTGAAGCCAATGAACAACTTTGGTTCAGGATCAAAAATCATGAGAAATTCGCTGCTGAAATTATGCATTTAAACCTAGCAAAGAAACTAGGTCTGTTTATCTGAGTCATATTTTTATCGTCTCTGAAGCAGTTGAATTTAGTGAGGCCAGGTATGGTGCTGTCATTGTGAAACTACAATGGGAGTTAGACTTTTCTGAGCTCTCACCACTGAATTGGAATTTACCAACTTCTGCTAAAGTCGTGCAATAAACTTGGTGTATTTTTTTTCACCTTCTTCAAAGTTGAAGTTTTGGCCTAGGTTTGAACACATCTGGATGCCCATGTCTACTACTAAGGTGGGGCTCCCCACCCATGATCTTTCCCATACTCAGAACCTTCCTGTTCTTACGCACACAGTGTGACACAGAGTACTTCATGCATTGATTCTGTGTTGTCTTTGAATTGTTTTCTAGAAGTTAGATGCACTAATGAGTCATTTCTTCAACAAGAAGTGTGTGCTGCTCAAGGAAAAAGGACTATTTCTCTTGGTATTTGCCATCCATCTGGTATTAAGTATATTTAATGGTTAATGAATTCTTATTGAATTGATAAATTGGTAACACCCATAGAGGCCAAACTAAGGACTTAAATGAACATACCTGAAGTATGATACTCATTTTTAAGGCATACCCCATATATTTAACTAATTCATGCATGGGTCAGTGATTTCTGAAAGCCATGCCAGGGGAAGCCATCCTATTTACCATAGCTTTGGTGCTGGGGGGTCAAGGTAGGGAGGGCAGCCCTGGGTTCAGTCATGCCAGTGATAGACCCTGCATGGGATCCTTTAAACTCCTGTTGGTCTATTGTCCAAGTTTGCCTTTTGATTGTCTCCACATGCTTCTCCCATTTTGGAAGACCCTAGGGGGCGGATGGACATCAGGCTGCCTGTTGCCTAATCTATACCTCCTGCAGGGTAGGGAACAAAGTGGCTGTTTGTTCTTGGAAATTCTTTACACTAGATACTATCCTGAGAATCAGCACATCTTGCTGCAACTGTAAGTTGCCCAACCCTGATGGAGGCCTTTTATGTAGCGAGAAAATGCCCTCATCTTCCTCTGATATTAGTTGAGTCCCTTCATCTTTCTGGATCTTGGTGTCTTCATCCAGGGTACCTTCCAGTGTTGAACCTCTGTGGTGTTTGCCAATGATTTTAGAATTTTATAATCTTAGTTCTTGTTTTTATCCTGCTCTGCTAAGGAATCTTAGCTTCTTACTTTAAAATCCAGGTGCAGTGGTGTTTTGAGTCCCTTTCCAGGACAGGTGCTCCCCTGTAATATGCTGACCTAGGTCAGCGTAATTTAGTATCTTCGCTGGTAGCTTCTACTAGACAATATCTAGTATAGAGAATTTCCAGAAACAAAAGCCACTTTGTTCCCTACCCCACAGAAGGTACAGATTAGGTAACAGGCAGCCTGAGAAATGTGTGTCTGCCCTGGAGAGTCTTCCAAAGTCATGGGGAGTGGTTTGGGGAACTGCTTTAACTTTCAGTGGCCGGAAGGAAACTGCTCATCCTCTAAAACTTATTTTAAATATGGATTAGAATATCAGTTACCATAATCAGGCACTAATTTGCTAAGTGACTTGAATCACCCAAAGGGACTAAAGCAGCTTCTCATTTTCAGTGAATTTAAACAGTGTACTTTCAACTTGGATACCTCATAGACACTATGGGTTTTTCTTTGGCAGCACTACTAAATCTTGGTGAGATTCATCTTGCTTTGTCTTGAGAAAACTTATGATGGTCTTATTCAGCTTTACAGGTTCCCTGTAAGTTGGGAAGACCCAGGGCTTGGCATATCTTATTTTCTTACCTTCTGTGGCCTCTTATAGTCAATTAGGTTACCCAGCAAGAACCCTTTATTTGCATTTCAAACCTAGGTCTTTGTATTCTCTGATTAAAAGAGTTCAAAATAAACATATACGTATATTTGATGGAATAATGGAGCATTTTTAACTCTGGGTTCCTCTTTTCCTGCTGCTGTTACTGTTCAAGAAAACGGCGTCTTCCTGAGCTAGGCAGTCAGGCCCTTAGGGATTTCTAGAGTTTAGCCATTTCCTGGGTACTTTTTGAGGATCCGGTTTTTTGGCTGGTTTGCCCTGTAAACTTGGTATAAGCCACTGTTTTCTGGAACTTCCTGAGGGCTTTTGTTGTGCTGCAGTAGTCAGTTCTGCGCTGAGTGGGTTTCTAAGACAGCTGCAGATTCTATCTTAGTTCTTGACCCATTGCTGACATTTGAATAAATAAAGAGCTCCCCTCTGCCAGGCTGCCACAGACCAGCACCTGTTATTCTCACTCAGCCCTCCATTTACTCAGCCAAGCTCTGCGTTCTTTCTCAGTCTAAAGGAGCCTTTTAAAAAGCATGGTCTTCTCCACTGTAAATGACAATGTGGGGAATGTGCATAGTGTGTGTACAGACAGTAATCGCCTTTAAATCCAGTGGGTTCAAAGGCCGTGTCTTTAAGTGAATTGTCTTGTGCATACCTTGTGTGTTGCTGCTACTTCCAGGAAACAGTGGGTAAGGGTAGGGCTGGAGGGAAGGGCAAGGGAGGAGTGGTCCTGAAATCCACATCTTAGCAGCTATTGAAAGGTGAGGGGCAGAACAGATGACCCGGTCACATAGACATGAGGTGAGTGCTTGCACACATACGTGCATATGCGAGATGCACATGGACACTGTGGGTTCTGCATCGTGTTCCCAGCCATGCATGTGTCATTTCCATCCCACTGTTGTGTTTAAAGTTAGGGTGATAATGACTAACCTTACTATCTGGTAGTAGCATGGGGGTACGCATGGGAGTTGATTGCAGCAGATCTTTCATAGTCTTTCTGGAACTCAGAGAACCTCAGAGTCAAGATTTCTTCATTATTGGCGTCTCTCTAGCAGCTATAGTTTTATTTGGGCATCCAGAGGCAGAGACTGTCACTTGGAAGACTGGCAAGGGGAGTCCTCAGAGTTGGAGTAAATACTAAAATGCCTCACAGGGTTTCATCTGCAGCTGTCTGCATTTATTTAGGGTAGAAATTTCCTTGCCCTGCCATAACCCTATGTCCAAGAGAACTCCAGCCTTTCATTTATGCAAAGGACATAGAACCAAGATGTTTGAAGAGTGACTTCCCTCACTCCCTTGGTTTCCATGGCTACGTCTTTCTGAATGAATCCCCCAATTATGTCTGCTTAAAGCTATCCTGTTTTTAGTTTCAACTGGAGAACCCATCCATCATCTCAAATCCCAAGTGACCAAAGCTGAATTTGTAACCTTCTCTTTCAAATCTTCTTCTCCTACTGTCTTATTTTATAACTATGGATGGAACACCATCCTTCTAGTCACACAGGCTCAAATCACCAGTCATCTTTGAATATGAGTGAGAAGGAGATGTCGAACAGCTTTACAATATTAATTCTAATTTGGTGATATTTTTATATCCATTGCTTCCTTTTTATTTCATCCTTTTTCATGACCAGACTCTTAAGATCAAGATTTCTCAGTCATGGCACTGTTGACATCATGGGCTGCCTCCCTGTGCACTGTTAGGATGTGTGTAGCTATATCTCTGGCTGCTACCCACTAAATGCTGTAGCATTTCTCCTAATTGTGACAACCTAAAATGTCTTCAAACATTATAAAATATTCCCTGGGACAGGGAGCTGGAGGTGTCAAGGATGAGGCTGTAGAAGTCTGGCTTGGGCAACTGCATATATAGTTGTGTCACTTACTGAGATGAGAAACACCAGGAGAGGGCCAGACTTTAGGGGAAGATCTTGAGTTTCTTTTTGGGCAGGTTGAGGTTAAAGTGCCTTTGAGGTCTTGTCCAGAGATACAAATGTGGGTGAATAGGTGGTAACTGAAGCTGTGAGTAGGGACACGTTTGCCTAAGGAGAGAGGATGACATTAAGTAGAGGAGAAGGCCTATGACCAAGCTGTGAGAAACTGTAACACTGAATGGCTAGTAAGAAAAGGATAAGCTTGCAAAGGAAGCAGGGAAGCAGTGGCCAGGGAAGGTAAGATGAAAACAAGGACAATACCATCTCCCAGAAGACAAAGTGGGAGAGTGTTTCAAAACGGAGAGAGTAATCAATAACATAGAATGCCACTGAGAGTTCAAAAAATGAGAACCGGAGACATGTTAGCTGTATTTAGTAACGTGGATGGAGGTCAGTGTCTTTCCAAGCTTACTTCCATACTCCTGTCCCTTTGACAAGGGAGGTATGAAAGGCTCAGAGAGAAGCACATGGAAATAAGGCCAGGGCAGCAGTCATTCGCTTATTTAGTTACAGGTGTTCACATCATTCATGTCCAGTGTATCTACTTGTACATCAGGCCAATGTGCCAAGAAACAGACATTTTTTTCATAATGGAGAATTATGAATACAGAAATCTGGATGGCTTTCTATTTTTAGAACATCTATGGATCATTTATGAAATTTGCTGTCATACTGATCCAGAAAAGGTGCTCCTTACCCCCGTCAAAACTTTGCTGAGATTCATGGTGAATATAACTCTTGCTCTAGATTTAGTACCATCCCTACATCCCTCACCCCTGGTAGAAACTCATCCATAGGGAGCTGAGTCTGAGGACTAGAGATGAGAGATACTATTGTCTTTATGGAAATGTACATACACAAAAAGGAATAGGAATGTAACCAGCTGTCTAGAACTAGAATTTCCCATTAATTTGGACTCCATTGCTGTATATTTGATTATTCCATACTCTGGAATGCTGAAGGTCCTCTTTGATTAATTATGGAAAAAAGGCTTGTTAAGAAAATGACTAATATAAGGAGACTGCAGTGGCAATGCTCAACTTTCTCAAAGGAGAAAGGGCCTTCAAGAGTATTTGCATATCAGCAGTGGATATATTAGATATACTTTTGGAATTCAGGTCAAATGACTACACTGAGAGAAACATACTTCTCTAAAATACTTTTTTTGATTCAGATTTTTTCATGTTAATTTAGAAGAGTCCAAAGTAGGTAGGTTTGATTAGGCATTATCCAAGTCCAAGGTGCTTAGTGAATTCTGGTGTGTTCTGCTTCGTGTCACTGTGTTCTGAATAGTTGTCCCCCATATCTTTGAACTCCTCCCATAACCTCTCCCTCTGTGTCCCTGGCCCCCTTCACAGTGACACTTCTTTTTTCTGCAGATGAAGAGTAAGAGGAGCAGAATCCTTCAGAGTGACTACATGAACATGACCCCCAGGAGGCTGGGGCCCCCCCGAAAGCACTACCAGCCCTATGCCCCAGCACGTGACTTTGCGGCATACCGCTCCTGACACAGACACCTATCCAGATGAAAGCTGGCAGGCACCTCTTCACCTGCTCAACACCACTGCTCTGGAGAGAAAAGGCCCGCCTCGTCTCCAACTGGCTGCTTTGGGCTTCTGTTAGGCCACCAATGCCAATTATGCTTGAACAACTAGGTCAAATAACATCATTTTGAGACCAAACTGAAGTTAAAGGATATTAATGTGGCAGGCTATATCTTGTAATGCCATGACCCAAATTCAAACTTACTGTGTATTTATTGACTTGATTAGGTTAGGGTAGAAAATGAAAAGTGAGTGGATTCTGTTAGCCTTGAAACCTGCTTCCAATTTCAGTCCTTTCTCACTCACCTGCACTTTGAGGTCAAGGAGAGAGTGATATTAAAGGACTTGTTAGATGGAGAAGAAAGGTTAGAAAAATCATACCCTTTGGTTAAATGTGGGTTTAGGGTGGGGATAGGTTAGGCTTGGGAGGGGGTAGAGAGACTTAAATATTTTAAAAACCATTAAAACACTGTCACTCATGAGATGAGCCACTTAGTTCCTATTTAATGCTGTTTTACTTTTAGTGTAGAAATATGTATACATTGTGTTTGGTGAATTTTGGTCATATTGAGTCATTTTACCCGATGGAATCCCAAACCAACTTCCTTTCATTACTCCCTGTGATGAGAATTCAATGTCGTTTTCACAATGGGATTTCGAAAGAATAAAGCCATCAGGAAATAAGGCCACTTGATGACAAAACTATTTGAATACTACGGAGGTTACTTATTAGCAGCTTATTCCAGTAAAATTGTAGAGGGGGGCTTTTCTTTTCTACACATTTCAAGTTTGCACAGTTGTCTCTTTTGCCTGCATGGAGATTTGAAGATGGATGCGAAAGCAGATGCAGAGAAGTGATGCTACTGTGACAGGGATATTAGCATTTATTAGGGTATGGGGGTGAGTCCCAAGCAACTTCTGAAGAACAAAATGACGTGATTCTTGTGATGTGCTGAGAGGGTGGCCAGCGTCTGGTGGAATTTTTCCAGAAGACGGCAGGCAGAAGGTGCTGTGGTGAGAGTTCTGTCCTCGTAGGGGCCTGATGCGTGTTTGGGCTCAGAGCTCCAGAATTCTGTGGGTTCAGTGGCCTGTTGACCAGAGAGGTTCCATCAACATGGAAAAATATTTCCGAGTGCATCTTTTGACAGCATCCAAGTTCTCAAGATACCCTGTAAGGCCCGATCCTTAATGACCATGGATATTTTTCTGCCTTCAGTTTTGGTCAAGTATGCCTGGGGACCTTGAAAAATGGCTTTACTGTCACCTTTACATTTGATCAGTGCTTTGATTTATTCGGTTATGCAGATGGACCTGGTTCAAGTCCCATAACTAGGTGGCAAGTCACTGTCTTTCTAAGACTCTGGCTCTTCAACTATGAAATGGAGACAATGCTCATAAATGTCTGTTTCTCTACTAAAAACTCTATGAGGGAATGGCCCAAATTTGTCTTTTTTCTGCTTGTACCTGGCACTTAGTACCATGCCTGAGGTATAATGTTACCTATTGTTATTATTGCCATATAGATAAATTATATATAAAAATTAAACCAGGCAATGACCTGAGAAGAGAGAACATTGTACCACAATTTAAACCCATTACCTAGGGATGAGGTGCTATAAAATTTAACAGCCTCAACTTCCACCATTTTCCTGTTTCGGAATATGAACTCTTATAATGAAATGTATACCATACCGCCTCCCACTCTTATGTATATAAAGAGGTCTTAAAAAATTTTTTTTGTAATATGGGGAGGGGTAGGAATTCTGATTCTAGACAGAAAATATTGTACTTTGGTTGATTTTTAAATGAGCTTCCATTCCATGAATTTAATGAATCTAAAGAAGTTCAAACTCAGCAGTACTTGGGTGACAAATTTTGAATTTATACTGGCTTATGTGCCACATTGCCAGCCTCTTTCGTGGCCCACAGAGTTCTTCAATCCAAGTTATCAGATTTTATTTGAAAATGACAGCTGGAGAATTTTTTAGAAAGAACAATGGCAAAAATAAATAAATCAATAAAAACAACAAAAATGGAAAGATTTTGTCTTTGACAATAAATGGTTTTATTTTCCGATGGGAAAAAGAGGTTTGTTAAAGATGAATCATACTTTAGATTTGTCTTACTCACTCTGAACAGAACCAAAGTAGAAATGTTAATAAGGAAGTCTGTTTTCACTATTAGTATGAACCCAGAAATGGTTTAAAAACAATGGTTGGAGCAATAGTTTTGCAGTTTCAGAAATGGTTAATATGAAGAAAGCCATGTCATTTGCTGCTATTATTGTAAGTCTTATAATTAATAGAATTTCTATAATTTTTTATTGTGAGCTCACTTATTTTGGGCTGAGCATGCCAATTTAAAGAGACCAAATATACATTATGTTCTGTGTATTCAGTGATAAAATTACTGAACTACCATGTTCCTGTCTTAAAATTTGTGCTTTAATATTATCTTTCAGAGCAGGTATAGTTCAGTTTTGGCAATGACTCTGGAGAAAATTTGCTATTTTAAAAAGGTGGGGGATAAATCCTTTTTATAAGTATCCTATTTAGTGTTAAAAAAAAATCCAGGCTTTCAAATACTAGTTTCACTTTAAACAAGGTACACTTCTGATTTGTTTGCTTGGCGTTGGTCACAGCTTCTCATTGGGCCAATGATTTACATCGCTGAGATGTCAGGCTGGGCTTCCCTGTGCATTCTGTGTGATGGGACGGCTCTATGAGAGAGCTCAAACTTTAGCTTTGACTCCTTCAGTCCCTCAGGTTAACTAACTGAGCCATTAGTTCTCATGGCTAATTTAATGGGGATGTTGATGGTTAAGTGGATACTGGATCCCTCATCAGCCTTTTACCCTGCTGGATGGGAACCACAGTGGGACTGGGAACTGATCCCAAAGTATTAAATTCAACTACATGTTAAATTGGAGATAGTGGCAACAATGGACCTAGAACCAGTGTCATCACTGCCATGGACTTGTTATTTACCAAGATCAAGGACAGTGGCAAAGACTTTCTCAAGTCCTAGGCTGGGTGAGTCCTTAGAATCTGCAGGGGCATTTGAGGCTCAGGAAATTTCTCTCTTATAAGTATATGCATAATTTCTGACATCATGGCATCTTCCCATGTCAGAGCCTTTTTACACATACTATTTCCTTTGTTTGGAATGTTCTTCCCCAGGTATCTACCAGGCTTGCTCCTTCATTTCCTTCAGGTCCCTACTCAAGTGCTACCTTCTACTCTAGTTTAATCTTTTGAAACTCTGTTTTCCTAGCTGTTTTTTTCCTATGGTATTTCACCATTTCTTACACTAGATTTTTAAATTATTTATTTGTTTATTGCTTGTGTCCCCAAACTAGAATGTAAGCTCCATGAGAGACGGAACTTTGCTTTGTTTATTGCCATATCTCCAGTGCCTAGATTAGTGCCTGACATTCAATAAATATTTATTGCCTGACTGACTTCACATGCCCTTATGAATTAATGATCAATCTAAATGTACTTAATCACACTCTGAGGAGGAGAGAGCCAGTCCTGTTTTCCACTTTAATTTGTTCAAAAATCCATTTTATTGGTGACATAGGAGGTAAAACATATACATAGTCAAACCTGGTGAAAGAAAACCTGATACATATAAGTTCATTTACATTTTAGAAACTTTCATGCAGTGAGGGAAACCAATACCATCAGAGAGAATCTTAAAAAGCAATGCCAGATAAGCCACAGTCAAGAGTAAGTTGATCTCCTACTAAAGTCCTCAAGTTCCCACTTAATGAAAAGCTGACTATGTTTTATATATTCTTTAGCCTGACTTCTGAAAGTGTTGCCTTTATAGTTAAACTCCCATCCTGCATTGAGCGGCTGCTCTTTTCTTCTGCCCAGCACTCCCCTCTAAAACAAATTCTATAAATGCCTGCCTGGTTGTGATTCAAAAAGAGCTCAAAGATGGGAATGTTGGGGACAGAAAATTTCAGCTTCTTCACCTGTCATGTGCATATCATAACTGAACACTCTAATGGCCTTCAGTAGTTTAAAAATAAAAGAACAACACAAACAAAATTGTGGTACGTAGAGCAAGTTGACAATTCAAATTAGACATATTCATCATCCACACACACACACACACACACACACACACACACACACACACACATCCACACACACACCCAGAACTATCATTCTTGTGGGTAGGGGAAGGCCCTTGAACAAGAGACCAAGGGCTGTTTGGGAATTCACATAGCAGCTCCTATTTACTTCATTGCAAATTGCATTTTGAGGTTAGCCTGATTCCACATAGGTGTGCAATGAGTTTATCTCCAAACTGGCTCTTTGTTGAAATGGAGCTCATTAAACTTAATAAGGGTAAGTAAAATTTGATAAACATGAGCCTACATGTCTCCTTCTCTAAGAAAGACTGAACTTAGCTAGTCACTCATGAATTCAACTGGACCAACTAGATCAATTAGAAGTGGACAAGGTCGGTAAAAACCAGCCATTAAATGAATTCTGCTCAATAAGCATTCCTTTATTGGGGCAATAACTATAGTGTAAACTAGTTCTATAAAAAGGTTCTAGTATTTTGAAACTCAATTTCAAAATGAGATATAATGCAAATGTCACAACTCCATCTAACAGGCCTCCCACTATGCTCTAGCTATGTAACTGAATAGTTCTAATTGCCCATAGCCCTGAATTCACTTTTTTTCTCCTCCAATCTGATAAAATAGATTGATTCCTTTTAAAGCAGTGCCCTTTCTCCTCTCTCATCTTCTCTGGATTAGAGATAATGGATGCGTGACAAAACTCAAAGAAACTTCCAGATCCATTGTAATGGGGGCCCAACCACCACATAAGCAGCAAATGAGACAGTCTGGGAGCCACACCAGACCCTTGTTTGGTAACTCATCTGTGTCTTCTACACTGAGGTCCTGTGTAATCTTGGCTTTTCAGCAAGGGGTACTGAGAAGTTTGGTTCTTCAGGCACAAATCTGAATAGGTAGACTCCTCAACTTTCTCTGATTTGGCTTCCCAAAAGAATTCTTGTTTTCCCTTTGAAGATTCACAGGCTCTCAGCCCTTAGAAACCCAGGCCACTGTCCAGAGAAGAATGTAGCACGCTTTCTCAGTCTGTCTTCTATTTTTTTCAGGGTGTGGACACTGGACTCCACATTTGAAAAAAATGTTTGGGATGAAATATGGGTGATCCAAGAATATTTTGTCTTTTCTAAGCTGCCTCACTGTTGAGGCCGCTCTAAAGGTCAGGATGAGTACTTCCCAAGCCCATTTCCCTCTCCTATTTGTCTGTTTAAACTCTGTGAAAGGTTTCAGAGTGCCAGGAATTCGAGGGGATAAAAAGTCACAGAAATGTGAGTATATCTTAGGTAGGGAAGGGTTGGATTCTACCTAAACTGCATCTGACAGAGCTAACTCTGTGACAGATTTAAACACTCCTCTGGCTCCAAAGAATTGTGAGAGCTCGGGGGGGAAATGTCAGTTGAGACAGAAGAGCAGCAAACAGCTTTGTTTTTCTATAGTTGTGGTTTTACTTGGCAATGATGACACACGAAGAAGAAGATAGGCAGCATGAGCTCCAGCGGTTATCTGCGCGAGCATCTCTGCCAGCCCTGAAGGATATGTGTGGGTGTCACCTGTGAGCGAAGAGTGAGAGAGACAAAGAAAAAGGGGCCCTGTTTCGGAAAGAAGATCCAGTTAATCAAAGATCAACAGTGACAAGTGGTGCTGCTTATTTCATGGGCTTTCTGTGCAATTTCCTTCCCCTTGCTGATCTTCAAGTCTGAATTTAGTTTCTGGACTAAATATCTAAGTGTCTGGTGACTGAGGAAGGGGTGGGAAAGGTGGGCTTGAATGGGCCTCATGGCAGTTATCATCGTTTTTTTTTTGTCATTTCTTTAGTCTCCTGGGCACCTGCTGAGCATTTGATATGTTAGTTTCCAAAAATGAGCATTTTTGTTAACTTTTGAGAATCTGTGACATCTCACACAAGGTGTTTGTTGAGGATAATTTTTCACTCCCAACCCTGTGCAACTCCTGTTTCACTTGTTTTAGTTTCCTCCTCTTCATTCACTCAATCACCATTAAAAGAGCACCTGCCCAGCTCTAAGAAGTGGCCCTATGTACTGGGATGTTCCAGTGAGAAATAAAGGCATTGTCATCTCCACACTTACCACATGAAGAATGTAGACTTTGTATATCCCCCATCCCTTTTTAAAAATATATCCTGCTCCTCATGGTAACCAGTCAGTCTTAATTATGGGCTCAGACCTTAGTGCAGCTGTTCCATAGCCTTTCTCTTGTTGGTTTGCCTGAAATGTATTTCTTTGAGATGTTCTTATTTAACATCTCTAACACATTTAACATCTTAGATTAGGGATTGACAAAGTTTTTTTCTGGAATGGGCCAGATAGTAAATATTTTAGGCTCTGTGAACATACGGTCTCTTGTTGCTACTGCAAAAGCCGACAATATGTAAATCAATGAGCATGTTTGTGTTCCAATGAACCTTTATTTGTGCATATTGATATCTGAGTTTCATATAATATTCACATGTCACACAATATTAATAACTTATGTTTTTTCCCCCAGCCATTAATACATGTAAAATCCATTCTTAGCTCACAGGCTGTTCAAAGGCAGGCAGTGGGCTGGATTTGCCCTTTGAACAGTGCTTGGTTGTGTAGTTTGCTGACTCCTGACGTAGATCTAAACCACAATTTTAGCTACGAGCTTGTCTTTGTGTTCCAGCCATTTTTAGGGAGGCATCAGTTCTGATGTATGTAAAGGCTTCTAGGGAATGGTGGTTGGTAAGTATCTGTTTTGAAAGAAGGACATGAATCAATAAAACAGAAGGAATAAGAAACTTCACCTGAGGGATAGCCAGGTTAGGAAGAAGAAATGGGAAATTTTAAGTAAAGAGGAGGAGAAGCTGTTTCAGGATGTCCCCCGTACCTTACTGCTAAAAGCCTAAAAATTTTGGGAAATTGTGGTTAGTCTTCTCTCAAGTCCTGTTGGCCCTCTCTTCTTTTCTAGCCATTAAGTCTTTTTAATCCTCAAGGCAACAAAGTAACTTTTGAGTTACAGCAGGCAGGGGGCAAAAAATGGTCTGTCTCATGTAATGAAGAGCACCGCTCTCCCTGCTAGTTCTTGTGCACACAGCACACACTCAGACCCAGCGTGGGCTGCTGCAGCGGCGCTCAGACCTGTGTCCGACTTTCTGTCCATCACGCCCTTTGAATCTGGGCCTGGCTGCCATTTTATGGGTGACAAAGAATGTGCCCCCTAGAATCTAAACTAAGGCTCAGCATTTCACAGGTAACTGGTGACATCAGTTCTAGTCAGGTAAGAAAGGCGCTGACCATTCTCTCACCTCATTCCCCTCTCCTGTCTACAGCTGCTTGTCACCCTGGGTACACATAGTCCCTGGAAGCAGCCCAGTATATGTGGGCACCCTCAGTCACACACCTATTCACACCATCTGGGCCATTTAAAAATAGGGCCAAATAGAGCATTTAGCCTGATCTGTCCGGCCAAGACCGGGAAATTGCCTCCCAAAGGTCAGATGATTAAGATTATTGCACCAACAGTCTAAGATTTCAGAAATGAAAAAAGATTCTGGCAGAGTGGATTTATCCAGACTTTGTACACGGCATTCAAGTTCAGCATCTGGGTGACCAGGCTCACGAATTCCAGGATTTTTCTTCTCCAGCATGCCAGGCCACTGTCTACATTTCTGTGTTGTGGGCCCTGCACCAGGCCCTTCAGCCAAAGGGGATAAAGGGGCCTGAAATCCAGCCTGGATGCCTTAAACTGCTCACGTGCAAGAGCTCTGTCCACCTGAAGAGGGTGTCTTTCTGTAATGCCATGTATATATATAGGCTGTTGAGGCCCTGACAGAATTCTTGCCTTTCCGCCACTTGGTAATTCAGCTCTTTACAGAGTAAATTAGATCCCCAGTTTCAAAATAGGAGTTATCTAGGATGAACAACAGTTAAAATAAAATAAAACCAAAAAAAGTGAAATAGTTCTTAATACCATACAAATTTCTCTCATGAGTCCCTTATTTGGTCTTCCCCTCATTTTCTGCACTTTTAATTTGATTGGTTGGTTTTTCCTGACATATATCTGGTGACGTTGTCTTTTAGGGCTAATGTGAGAAGAAATTTCCTGGTTCTGATCTCAGAAGAACAACAAATAAGTTTTTCTGACGTGGAGAATACTGGGTTTGGGATTGGTTCTTGGATTCCCTGGAACGTTTTCAGCTAATGGCAGAGTCTACTCTTATTTCATAGTTATCAGTACCTGAGGGGTTTAGACTAACCTCAAGTCTGATTCCTATAATAGTTTTCATACTCCTTATTACAACTCTTCTGGGATAACCTTCCCCAAATAAATGCCATTGTCTTGGGTTTTCTCCTCCCATCACATTCCTAAATTTTACAGATACAAATATTTTATGTTTGATTCTTGTCAATCAGGATTATTTGAATAAACCTACAATTTTTTATATATAACTTTACATTCATTATCAAAATTGTTTCTATCACTCTCTTAAGAAAACAATGAATTTTATTTGTAAGTTTAGGCTATAAATCTTGACAGTTTTGTGGAACTTCTAGATTTTTTTTTTTGTGGGTTTAATTTCAAAGGTGCCTCCATGAGAGCGTGAGAGACTATTATCAGATCATTTTTAAAGTTTGGCATCTTCCAAATAATGAACTTCTTGATGACATAAACTTTACTGAGTCTTCCATAGTGAATTATATCTTGAATATGATAGGTGCTCAGAACATCTTAAGTGAATGAATAAGGAGATGAATGAAAAAATGACTATCTTTCATTTGATAAATATCTGGAAGCCATTTTGGTCTTTGACAGATTAGATGAACTACGTACTATGAAAAGACTTGGGAAAATTGAGGACTTTTGATAAATATGGAGCATTTTCTAAGTTGTTGATACGTATTCTATTAATATGTAGTTTAAGGCATTGTTCAGACATTTAGAAGCAGAAACTGTTCACCCTTCCATGGCAATAAACAGGACTCTAATTGTGTTCAGGCATCTACCCTCCATGTGCTTCTGGGGAGTCCCAGGGAGTGGAGAGTGATTGGTTTAAGTCAGAATAGTGATCCTGGTCTTCTCATTAGTGATTGTTTTAAGAATGGATATGTGACAAAACTCTGATCAATAGTCAAGTCAGTGTATTTGGAGAGGCCTCTGGGAAAGTGTCTCCTTACTCTTAAAAAGAGATCTGTGGAAATAAACAGTTTCTTGCTAGTGCGTTGTGTCTTCAAGCAGCATTTTGAAGTTGAAGTCATGCGTAGGCCAAACCCCAATCTTGTGGCACTCAGGATAAAGTACCGACCAATGGAGACCCACTAAGTATCTAAACACTGTAAATCAAGACAAGACAGTGTTAATAAATGTTATCTATTCCCCTACTGTGACAAATATATCCTTTGTGATAACAATATAGAAAAATGCATGTAAAGTTAAGATCAAAAGTTCACAAAATATCAGTGACAACTGAATTTAGTTATCACATATGTCTGGGTCTCCTGTTAATGGGCTGAGATGATTGGATGAACAAAAAAATAAAGACAGTTGTAATGTTCTGTTTCTTGAACTGGGTGCTGGTTACTATTCACTCTGAAGATTCACTGAGTGGTGCATGTATGTTTTGTACACTTTTCTGTATATACATTAGCAAAAAGTTTAAAAATGTATCATATACTTATGCCATAAATTTTTTTTCTTGCTTTTATTTTAGCACAAATTATAATGTTATAACTGATATTTTAAACATAGTTTGCATTTTATTGGCTGTGATGTTAAATGAGACAGTTCATCTATTTGTAGTTCTTAGTCTCAGTTGAGACTGTGCCTTGATCTCACATGGCCAATAAAACAGTCTCTAGAGAAATTTGTTTCAGGATTACATAGGTGAATCTTCTCCATGTCCATGCCACAGTTTTTTTGTTTTAATTTCTTTGTATTTTCTTAAAACATAAGTTTTATTGCATTTGTCATGTGTAGCTTTTCATTTATAAAAATAATTTATTCTAAAGTAAAAATATACAATTTATTTTAAAAATAAACCATCCACATTTAGATCTACTTCTTTTTATAAGTTAACAAGTAATAAGTCATACCAAATAACTGTAGCCAGAACAAGTACAGAAATGATTTTATTTTCTAATAAAGACTGTAATTTGCTCCTTATTTAAGGATCTTCTGTTGTTTCACTTAATTCTTCTAACATATTTGCTGTCTTGTCTAAGTTAAGTCTAATTGCTCTAATAGTATTTAGTTGGCTCTCACATAATGTGTTCAAAAGTGATTTGTAAGGTCAAATTTGCTATGTGTTTCATCAAGATTTCTATCTTTGGCAGATCCATAAAATATTGTGCATGATCTCTGAATTTTTCCAAAGAATGTCAGCATATTTGAAGTCATATCTTATAGTGCCAAATACAATGAATCATGTATGACTTCTATATTTTTGGCCAAAATTCTGGCTTGCATACATTTTTCTTTCCAACCCTGTAGTGTCATTCTCATAAGCTTCCCTTTGACAATTGAAAACAAAAATCATTTAAATACAAGTTAAATTGTTTTATTTAATTTTTAAAAGATTTAAATAAATGGTATTCATATTTTAATACATATTATAGAATTTGCAGTTCTACCATGTAATGTCCACTTAGTTGCTCATGGAAATGTGATGGACACTCAGAAGTGCCATTTAGATTCCCTGCAGGCTATGGCCTTATTTCTATAGCTGCTAGAGTGTTTGTTTCTGATAGCTCCCTCTCTAGGAATTGCCCTCTGCTGAAAGGAGCTGCCTCACCCAGGGTCATACCTCCTCCCTGGGTATGGCCTTTGTTCACCGGTGGGTCAATTTGGAGGTACACCACTGGGACAATTCTGCAGGGCCAACCACCCCTGATTTAGAGCTCCCAGTAGTAGTGAGTGAGGCTTGTGTTTTAACTGCAACTGCATCACAGTTCAATTTCTCTCTGTAACCAATCCTGCTTCCCTCATGACCTCTCCCCACTGAGTATTTCTTCTCCTGTGAAAACTAATAAATTTCAGAATCTCAGAGTTTCGATTCAGGAAATCTAACCTATGATAGTAAAGAACCAGCATCAATCTTCATGCATGTTGTCTATAGATATACAACTTTTAAAGTCATTTAAGTTGTTCAGTATTGCAAAATATTCCAGAATATCATGTGGAACTGTTGCAAGTACTGTGCTTATTTGTGAGCACCTCTGGCACCACAAATGAGAACTACAAGAGAAGCAAGGAAAGAGATGTTGAGCAGCAGTGAGAAGTAACATCTTGTAAAAGGATCTGTTGCGTTCGTGCTATTTGAGAGGAAGAATTTTAAAGGTTAATTTTTCTTTTCCTCTGATGAAAAGTTTCTGGCACTCAATCCTCCCCAAACTTGGAAGCAGTTTCCACCTGAGATCGGCAGAGGTGCAGCCTATAACCATCATGGCATTTGGAGGCTGTCACCCAGTATTTTGAGGCCACAGAACAAGAGATGAGGAAGAGCATTTCTGGAACCTGATATACAGGATCCTCAGGACAGAAGCCTTTGACCTGTGAGGTTTTTAGAGTGAGAAGAAAACACAGGACCCTGAAGAAGACCAACAGCTATTAAAAGGACTGAGGGAGTTAAACCTGAAGAGACCTAAAAGGAGCTGCTGGAGAATAAGAGAAGAACTGTCATGTTGAACCATGTGGAATTGCTGATATTTGACCTTAAGATATCAAAAAAAGGAATATTTGTAAGGAGTAGTTTTAGATTCCCTGAAAAATTGAGTGAAAAGTGTAGAGAATTCCTGTATACTGCCCTCCCATCCCTTATCCCAGACAGCCCCCCCCACTATCAGCATCGCCCTCCAGAGCGGTCCATTTACTGTTACCAATGAACCACCACTGATATATCATTACCAACCAAATCCATAGTTCACACTAGGGTTCACTGTCAGTGTTGCACATTCCTTGGGTTTTGACAGAGGTATGGTCATGTATATTCATCATTATATTATCATACAGAATGGTTTCACTGCCCTAAAAATTCCCTGTATTCCACCTACTCATCCTTTCCTCCTCCAAACTCCTGGCAATTTGACTACTTTTTATTTACAAGAACTGTTACTTCATATGCATGTAAAGGAGAGAAAAGATCATGTTTTCTCTAAAGGGAAGAAAACTCTGAGTCTGAGTATGTGGACAACAGTGTTCATTAGGTAAGCAAGAAGAGAGATGCAATCAGTTCTTTGGATTTAGCAACGAGGGCCTTGGCAAGACTAGGTGCAGTGATGGGATGATGGGGCTGGAAGTGAGGTTCTAGTGGGGAAAATTGAGATCATACAGGGCAAACAGGAAGCCAAGAGAGTAGAGCTTACGGCAAGAAGATTCCCTGGGTAGAGAAGCTTCTTGGTCCCTGAGCTCCCCTATTCATCTGGGAGTTCATTGACGGTATCTCTGAAGCCCAGCATGCTATGTATTAACTGGGCCATGGCAGCCTCTCAAATGTTTGTTGATTGGAGAGCAAGGGGAAAACAATACGGTAAAGGAAGTTTTGTTGTTGCTCTCCTAAAAGGCGAAGATTTAAGCTGTTTAAGAGGGCATCTAGCACAAAGGGAGAAATGAAAGCTGAAGGAATAAGAGAAAACAGTAGATGGTGAAAGATCCTTGAGCAATGAGGTGGGGGGTAGCATTGGGGAGGGATGCCTAGAGTTGGGCGGAGCAGTGAATCCTGGCCTGGAGGGGATACTGGTCTCCTTCTCACACATGTGTAGAGTGCGCTGGGCATCACTTGCTCTAGAGTGTGAGGAAAGGCCATTCAACCAGCTACTCCTGACCTTTTAGCTATTCTAGGTACTGAATGGAAAACAATGGATTATGGGGGATTTATTTTCTGCAAAGCAAGCTCTTCTATTCTTTTGGTACAAAATGCACAAGGTGACTTGATATCAGTGGGGCAAAGACTAATTGTCAGAGCTTGCGCTATATTCCTTTTACGAGTGGACAGATCTGTTAACCCTTTCCTACATGGGGTCAATTGCTTCCATGAGGGTTGATACCTATACTTGCAACTAATACCCAAATATATGAGTGCTTTCTTCTCCCTTGGTACCCTGGCTGATGTTTTGGTATCTAGTGATATGTAACAGACCATCCCAAAGTTAATGGCCCAAAACAACAATATGGTGTTATTATTATTATTCTCTCTCACTGTTTGAGGGTCGACTGAGCTCAGCTTGGCAATCTGCATTTGGGTCTCTGGAGCCATCTTGAACACTTCCTCACAGAGTCTGGCAGCTGATGTCAGCCTCCAGCTCAGATTTCAGGGGATGCTGTTAGTTGGAGGCTGGTGGTTACATAGAGTCTCTCCATAAGGTCTTTAAGATATCTACATGATCATTTTTAAAATATGTAGGAATTAAATAAGTAAGTAAATAAATAAGATCAATAGCTACCATTTGTTCAGTGCCAGGCACAATGTTAAGCAACCTTAATACATAACTTCATATCTGCATGATAACCTTGAACACTATTTCTACATTTTTCAACTGAGGGAATTGAGACTCAGAAGATTAAGTAACTTGTCTAAGGCCATGAGGAAGTGGCAAAGCCAACAATTTTGTCCAACTTCAAAGCCTACCTTCTTTTCACTAGTACACATGTCAGTTATTATGGCTAGATGCTTAAACCATCTTGACCTTAAGAACCTTTCTAATTTAGAGATTCAACAAGTCTTGGAAATTTTTTTGTCAAGGTTTGGTAGCAAGAGATAAAGTAATACTCTATGAGATTTTCTTTCCACTTGTTTTCCTTTTCTTTTTTCTTATTTTTTTGGTGGTGGTGGTGGGGGGTGTCCACAGAGTTTGAAATGATTAACCCATCTTAAGTCTTTCAATAAACAAGTGAGTACCGTGGTTTTCACACTCAAATAAAATCCAGGGTTCTTTTTTGACTCCAGAATGGCCTTTGCAGAATGTAGTCATTTATAAATTAGGAGCTTGTGCCTGGCTGCCCTCACTGAAGTGAAGAGAATGAGACATAAGGGTCTGTGGGAGTGTGGGGGTCACGCTGGGGAAGGTGTAGGTGATATTTTGAAAGACAACTACCACAGTCAGAAATCCTATGCCCGGGTGGCTTCTGGGTGTTTGGGAAGTATTGTAAGTACTAAATATGATACAAAAGGAAAAAAGGAGGGGTAGGGGAGTTGGGTTTGGCCTAAGAACTTATGATCTGACTCAGAGACATGAAAACATTTGAGAGAAGAAGAAGATACATACTTTAGGCAGATATGAATGCACACATATAGGGCAGCAAATCTGTGACTTTGAGAATGTGCTGGACTTTTTCCATGCTCTAAATAAGGAAGTTAGTGCCACTTAAGCTATGCTAAGGCCTAAAATGTGCTAAGTGAAAAAACTTAACCATGCACTCTATTATATTATATACTAGCATGCAAGCCAATGCCTGTTGAACCTCATGTCATAGAGTGCAGGCACCTAACAGTACCATGTGACTTGAAAAATTGAGACACCGAGTCTTAAAAATCTGTTGTATAGGGACCTGTGATGAAGATTTTGTATCATACAGTTATTTTTAAAGAAAGAATAATTAAATATAAATTATGATGAAAACCTGCTTTGTAGGTAAGGAAGGGGTAAATATTGCTGCAGTATAATTCAGGTTTTTGAATTCCTGTTAATATTTTGTTCCCTTGAGTTTCTCTATACTATCTTACACAGAATGAGCTTAGCCATGTAGTTCTTGCTCCAATAAAATATAGGAAAATCTGTTATTCCCTGCCTATTAACAGAAATCCAACTTAAAAAAATTAGAGAGGTGATCTAAGAACTAGGCAACAAAGAATAGAAGTACAGCAATGGAAGACAGTGGGCAAAAGATAAAGTTGCACTTGCTGAAGATAGTATTTTGCAGAAAGAAACCAGATGGGGTAAAAAATTGGGGGGAACAACTACAGATGATATTCTTTGCAGAGAATCACTATGTATATTATCATATTAAAGGCTCAGAGAAGTCCCGTTTAACTAAAAAAATACCTGATTTACCTTCTAAACAAATGTTTCATAACTAATTTGATCCTTTAACTTTTTTTAAAACACACAATATCTATTAATAACTCACAGAACTTGTTTTCTGCACCACATTTTGGGATGTTGGTCTAGGACCCTTCTTGGCTATACCCTACCTAGCCTTCTACAGAAGGTTGCTAATACCTGTCTTACTCAGTTTGAAGCTGAGGATGAAAGTAATAATAAAAAAATAACTACTTAAAATTGTATAGGATTTTTAAGTTTATGAAATACTATCACATAGACTTTCTCTGTTGATCTTCATGGCAATACTCTGAGATAGACATTATTGCTCCAATTTTATAGATGAGAATACTGAGAAACAGAGTTTTTAAGTGGTCGCTATGGTTAACACATGGGGTAAAGAAAGGAATTGAGCCCTGGTTTTCTGTATCTGAATGATAAACCCACACTGATCATGCTAATGAAAATTTTTTAATGAATCTACACAATTGATTGAACTGAACATATATAACTGGCTGGGGGGGAGAGGGAGGCGAAAGGGCAGTGTGCAACTGTATAAACGTAAGTGAAGTTCCTTGTCCTTTTGACAACCAGCACTCCCTGCTAGAGCAGACATGGCGATGTGGAGTTTTCCTGTTCTCCTCAGGCTAGTATCCAGCCAGGGAGTTGCCCTAAAGACCAAATGGTTTAGGGAAAAAAGACAAGGCTGGCTACTCTGGAAGGTCAGAACAAAGGGTGCAGAATCCATCCATCATCAATATCTCCAACGGACACTGGAAAAAGCAGTTTATTTTGTTTATTAACATGGATTCCATAACAACTCTATGTTTTTCATGATTTGAATTATTCAGTTAAATATTTTTATCTAAACACTATAATCATTGGGAAGAAAGGACACAAAAAGCCCCAATAATAAAGTATTTGGTAACTGGGCCATGAATAGGATAAGAGCAACAAAATTTGTTAGTTCTCAAAAGAATTTCTAGAGTCACAGCCAAAAGTTTTTAATAAGAATTCTAAGTGGAATGTAAAATTTAAATATTTACAGAACTGTTGTCAACAATCAAAGGTTTAAGCTCCAGTACATACATATGTGCATCTTTGTGCATGTGTGTATTTGTACAGTTATATGAAGCCCAGAACAGACTATAAGATTTTGAGGCAATGGATATAATTTTTAGGTCAAACTATTGAATTCAAGGGTGGGAGAAATTTTCATAGTATTAATAAAAAACCATAAAAAGGAAAAGACTTATGACTATTGGAGGTGAGAAATTCGGGTCACACTATGCCCAGAAGCCACAGTTTTTTCCTGCCTTAAGTAAGGAGACCCCTAAAAATATATTCTTTATAGATAAAGGAAACATTGTTTATAGAGGTCTTCCATAGGAGATCATTTGCATATAATATTTCAGAGCTTATTTCTCTGTAAAAGCTTTGCTGAACTTTCCTGAATTTTCAGCATTTCCATGGATATATGTACAACACTCAGGAGCATAATAAGCCACATGGGTGGAGACATAGTTAATGAAGCAAGTGGTTGAATTAGAAAGCATGGTTAAATGGAACTTCCAGCAGGCAGAGAAATTGGAAGTGGGTTGTAATTGGTTTGTTGCTATTAGATCTGATACAAGGATGGGGTATGGATCAACATATCACGTTGGCATGAATGTGATCAAAGGATCAAGGCAGAAGACTACAGTTGAGACAGAATCCTGGAAGTTTCATTAATACTCTAACCTCTAGGATTTCATTCACCTGAGGGCAAAAGACAGCCCTGCTTTAGTAACAAATTGCTCACATCATAAGAAGTTCCCTAGGCTGCCCAGGGCTGATACGGGGGCTCAGCCATGTGATCAAACCCCAGGCTTCTTCTGTCTTCCTCTGCCACAGCATCTGGCTGCTGGCCTCAAGGCTGCATGTTATTGGACTCATTCTGGGAACCGTATCTGTGTAACACTCTGAAAGATGGTTGAAGGGTCAAAAGCCTTCATGAGCTTTTTTCCTTTTTTTCTTAAAAGTGGTATTTTGTTATACAATATGTTGTACGTATAAAAGAATCCAAATAATGAATATGTAGTGTGTGTGTATACACACATACGTGTGGTTCAAAGCAAAATAATAAAATGAAAATCTGTGTACACCTGTGCTAGAATAAGAAAGGTAACATAACCAGTATCCTGGAAGCTTCCTGTGTCCCTTTTCTATTCCATCTCCCTCTCTCCTTACTGGAGAAAAATACTGGCTTGTATTTTGTCATTTTCTTGCTTTGCTTAATTTTTATCATCTTTAGCAATATATTTCCATTTTGCATGTTTTTGGCCTTTATGTAAAGAGTCTTATATGTTTTCTTCAGCAACTTGCTTTTTTGCTTACCATTGGATTTGAAATATTTATCCATTTTGATGCTATTCATTTTCACTGAATTGTAGTTTTCTATTGTTTGACTGTATATTAGTTCGGTCTTCAATTTGTTTTCTGGGTTTTTTTTTCATACTTTAAGGAATGAGATTATTGACTTCTTGTGCATGCATGGAAGATTTCCTTTAAAGAATCTTTAAATATTTCTTTAAAGAATTAAACTAGGAGTGAAATTGCCATATTATAGGTTATGTTCATTTTCAACTTCTCTAGATAACAGAAAATTGTTTTCAGTTTTTGTATCAATTTTCTTTCCCACAGCAATTTTGAAGATTTCTGTTTTTCCACATCATTGTCAACATTATCAGTTAATATTTGCTAATCTGATGGATATAAAATAGTATCTCAGTGTGTTTTATTTTGTATTTTTCAGATTATAAATGTGTATGTTTTCTTCAATTTTGGGGGCTATTTATATTTTCTGTGAAATCTTGTATGAGCAGAGGAGTCTTGCCTTGAATAGAGGTGACCTGTGTACTGCTCTTTGGCTGTGCTTGTCTACAGGCACATCTCATGATTCTCTAGCGCAGTGTCTGCTATGAGGCAGACTCTTTGGCCAGGATGGCATATCAAATGACACTAGGAAGATAGAATTACAAAATTCTTATGTCATTTTCCTGTTTTCTAGAATGGAAAATTGTATTTCAACTGAGATGTATGAAATAAGCATGGTTAAGATAATTTCTCAGGATAAATGTGCTGGCTAGTCTCCATATCTTTTTCTGCCCTGAATGGGTTCCTTTGCTAATGGGCTTCTAGTTGGGTTTGGACAATGAGAGGCAGTGGCAAGAAGTGGAGAGCTTGATAAGAGAGAGAGTGGGTGTTTCTTCCCCAAGTCCTCCCCTGCTTTGGTGTTTCATTTCCTCACACCAGTAGCTCTTCACTAGATGGCCCCTCTTCCTGTTCTAGTTCTAGTTTGCAGAGGTCTTCAGAAACATTCTGGCTTCTCGTCCCTTTGGGCCTAAGGGGCTGTGCTGGCTATTTTTTACCCTTCTGCATCTACTTATACCTGCCCGCTTATCTTGCTCTGTGCCTAGGAGGCTACCCTGTATGGATTTCCCAAGGGCTCTGTTTCCTCTGGCTTCTAGGTTGGTTCAGCCAATGAGAATCATCAACAGGATTTCAGACAGTGAGGGTGGGGAGACTGAGATTGGGTTATTTATTCCCCTGTCCGTCCACTCCTCTCCATCTTCCCTGTCCCTGCCTTACTAGGTTGGCTGTGGGCCATGAGCCTCTACCAAAGTCAACTCACAGATGCTATCAAGGCTATCCCATACCACAGTCTCTGTGGATTCTAGCAACAGATCACTCTCCTTATTCATTCAGGCTCAGGGATATTTGCTTCCCCTGCTCTTACTAGCTCCATAAATGCTCCCTGTTTATCCTAAGCATTGCCCAAAGATTTCAAGTGGTCACTTCCCTTAATTACCCAGTTTAAGTGTGTCATCTGTTTCTTGCTGGTACCCTGGTTGATTCAGGGTCTCACTAGCTTCTCATCATCTCTGGTACTTCATCATCCTTGTTTGTCTCTTTAACTGCCTGCATCCCTGTAAGTGTTCCTTCTATTAAAATATCTTCATGTTATCCCTCTTGGGGTGAGTAAGGGATTCGGTGTCCTGCCAGGATCCTAATACACTAAGTGAAAGTATAGTAAGACATTTCTTTGTTGCCTGAAGGGCATTTACATTCTCAAGCACAGACAGATTGTAACCCATAGAACTGAAACCACTTACATTAGCACCCTAAGAATTATTGTCAATAATTTCTAAAAGATTTTGGAGGATAGGATGCTTGACAGGAAACTAGAAATGAACAGTTGTGGTCCTTGAAGTTTCAAAGAAGGAGAAAAAAGTGGCTTCTATAAAATTCATATCCATGAAAACATAGACTCCCAGAACAATGCCAGAATGAAGATATTTTATGATTACTTATACAGGGAAGTGGTCATCACTAAGAAGCCATCATAGTTCATGAAGAGAAGGGAGTAAATGACCTTTTTGCATTTTACATAGGGTTTTTGTCTAAAGAGACAGGGCATTGTTGGCCTGTAGTATATATGGATTTCAAGTAAAAACTGACAAAGCATCTTGTGATATTCTAGTGAAGAAATGGATGCTGGATGAGAAATATTTAAGTAGACCAAGTGATAGATGAACACTTGCATGCAAAGAGTGCTAATTAATGAGTAGTTTCAACTTGGAAACAAATTTTCTCTATTCTTTTGTCTCAGCCTTTTTTGTTTAAAAAATTATTTTTGGACACTGATTTGAATAAGCACATAAAATGCATGTCAGATAAATTGTTAGGGAAGCAGATAATTTCTGGGCTATAAAATCACGATTTGAAATTACCTCAACCAGTTGGAATTTTGGACTTAAAACTAAAAGATAAAATGTAGTAGAGATAGGCATAAGGATGGGAAAGAAAGAAAGAAAGAATCATTCTTCACTGCTGACATGGGATTATGTAGAAAGATCAAAAGAATCTACAAACTTTATTAATATGTGAATTTAACAAGGTCTCTGTATATAAGACATATACATAAAAATCAATTATATTTTTATATATGAGCAACGAACTGAATAAAATGAAAAATATCATTTATAAAAGCATCAAAACCCATTAAATACTTAAGGATAAGTTTAAAAAAAGATGTGTACTCTAAACACTACAAAACACTACTGAGAGAAATTAATGTAAGCCTTAAACAAGTGGAAGAAGAGACCAAGCTGATGTGTTGGAAGACACAGCGTTGTAAAGAAGTCAGTTCCACACAAGTTAATCTACTAAGAATAATAGCAAAGGAATTTTAGAAGTAGAACAAAGTCGGAAGATGTCCACTACCAGTTATGTCAAGATTGATGAAAACAGCGTGGTATTTGCAAAAGAGAGGCAAATTGGCCAATGACACAGGACAGAAAGTCTAGAGACAGAATCCACATATACATGTTACCTAATTTAGGACAAAGGAATCACTCAATACAATGGGGGAAAGATGGTCTTTTCAATAAATGGCTTTGGTTAAAAATGAGTAAAAGGTAGAGATAGATTATGAAACAAATAGAACAACATCAAGTGGAATAACATTCACATTATAGGGATTCCAGAAGGAGAAGAGAGAGAGAAAGGGGCAGAAAACTTATTTGATGAAGTAATGTCTGAAAACTTCCCTAATCTGGGGAAAGAAACAGACATCTAAACCAGGAAACCCAGGAAGTTTCAAATAAGATGAACCCAAAGAGATCTACACTAAGATACATTACAATCAACTTGTCAGTGTTAAAGATAAAGAGAGAATCTTTAAGAGCAGCAAGAGAAAAACAATTTGTCACATACAAGGGAACCCCAATAAAACTATCAGCTGATTGTTTTTCAGCAGAAACTCTGCAGGTCAGAAGGGAGTGGCATGAGATATTCAACAAGCTGAGAGGAAAAAAACTTCCAACCAAGAATACTCTACCAGACAATGCTACTATTCAGATGTGAAGGAGAGATAGGAGTTTTCCAGACAAGCAAAAGCTGAAGGAACTCATTAATCACTAAACTGGCCTTACAAGAAATGTTAAAGGGACATCTTCAAGCTGAAAAGAAAAGACACTAACAACAAGGAAACATATGAAAGTAAAAAACATTTCACAGGTAAAGGCAAATATACAGTAACGATAGTGGATTAACCTCCTGTATAGCTAGTATGAAGATTAAAAGGCAAAAGTAATAAAATTAACTATAGCTACAATAATTGGTTAAGGAACACAAAAAAAGATGTAAATCATGACATCAAAAACATAAAACATGAGGAGAAGTAAAAATGTAGAGTTTTTAAAATGCATTCAAGTCTAAGTTGCTATCAACTTAAAACAGACAGCTTTATATATATAGACTGCTGTATGTGAACCTTAAGGTAACCACAAAGCAAAAGCCTTAGTTAATACTCAAAAGATAATGAGAAAGGAATCTACATTTAATACTAAAGAAAAATACCAAAGCACAAAGGAAGAGAGCAAGAGAAGAAAGGAACATAGAGGAAATACAGAAACAGCCAGAAACAATTAGCAACTTGGCAATAAGTACATATCTATCAATCAGCAAAACTTTAAATGTAAATGGAATAAATTCTCCAACTGAAAGATATAAAGTAGGTGAATCAATGAAAAAAAAACAACACTCATCTATACATTGTCTACAAGAAATTTATTTCAGATTTAAGGACACACACAGACTGAAGGAAGGAATGGGAAAAGATATGCCATGCAAATGGAAACAAATGCAGCTCCCTCACATGCTAAATTCTTAAATCATTTAATCAGAACAACAACTTTTGAGGTATTACTATTATTCTGTAATAGTATCCTTACTTTGCTGATGAGGAAACCAAGTCTCACAGAGGTGAAATAACTTGCCCACTGACACACAGATGGTAAGGGGCAGAGACAGGATTTGAATCCTGGTCTTTCTGAACAGAAAGCCCATGTGCGCTTAAGCCTTATGCCAAATGGCCCTTCAGGAATTTTGTATCAGGTAATGTGGGTAGCAGTTCAGCAGGGATATTTCAAAGAGGATTTCCTCACTGTGAATTGGACACACACAGTAGGTGTTTCATGATAGAAATGTGTAAGAAAACTGGGAACATTGAAAGGCTCTGTTTAGTAATAGCGCTTTTATGTAGGAGTACCAAGGAAGCAGAGGAATCATACAGAGAAGTAAAGCTAAACAAAATCCATTGCTGGTCCAGCCCAAACTTTCCCATAAGGGTATGGTCCCCATAAGTGATGAATAGCATTAAGAGGTTTCGGGGCTGAAAATGACCCATGGTGCTATTTCCTAAGCATGAGGTTTGTCCAGTACCAGAGCCAGGAATGCTGCTAGGCCTTCACTGGGTGCACAGCCTATCCCCCTAAAGAGCTAGAAGGTGCAAATCCTTTATTTTTACGTTAGCTGTAGTAATTGTTTAGTTCACACTCAGTTGCATAGAAGCAAGCTCTGGCAGCCTTAGTAATTTTGTCAGGGTAGCCATGGATATGCTGTGTTGCTTCAGAAATTCATAGCCTACAAAGGGGAAAAGGCTTCTGGAAGCATTAGAAATGCATCATAACTGCCTGTCTCTGGTTTGTATTCCTAAAAGTAGGTAAGTAAAACAAATATAACTGGACCCAAGGATCCAATCCAATTAAGAGACTCAACTGGATAAAATATAGTTCTTCTAGTCCTGCATCTTAATAAGCAAGTTTTTAATCTTGATTCAAATGGCCATTCAGGAATTGCTGCATGCCCAAAATTAAACACTACAAGAAAATGTACACTCCCTAGTCTGTAAAAATTTAATACCTTGTCTGAAGTGGTTCAGAGTTCACCATAGACCACAACAGTACAATATGTCATTTAAATGTAAAAACAGAATTCACTACAAAGAGAAGAGTAAATATATTTAGAACAGAGTTGAACAGATTGCCACATTTGAGCAGGATTGCTATAAGATTTCCAGTTGCTAAAGCTACAAGAGAAACACAGAGTTATATATCTTTCATTTTCTGACAACAGGAAACAATAAATCCATCAGCAGATAGATTTCTTTTCCCCCTGCAACTAAATGAAATCACGAATGAATGGCATGGGGTCCTTGTATAAAATATAAAGATTTAAGGATGAACGGAATCTTACCTTCAGTAGTATAAAAGATACTGAAACAAACCCTCAGATGTCTCTTGAATCAGCCGTCCATAAAGACAGAGGGAATAATTTAAAAAATAACAATGAAGTCATTTTTGCTATAAGGTTTGTTGATACAGAACAAAAATTCTTTTTCCAGGGTCTAAATTAATGGAACTGGGGAGCTCTATGTCAGGGAGCTCTAAAGGAGCTCTATGTCTCAACCTTTAGTGAATCACCTTGGGAACACAATAAAAGGTGGACTCTTAGGACCTTTTCCCGGAAATGTGCATTTTTAACCCTCACTCCACCAAGTGTTTGAGATGGAGGTAGTGTGTGGATGGAGAATCTGATTTTGAGAAACACAGATTGGATGACATAGTGGATTTGGAGCAGGTGGTGAATCAAGATCTGTTCACAATAAGTGGAAAACTAACTGGAGGCATTTCAAAGCCTATGTGGAACTGAATCTCATCTGGAAGGAGAAAATTGCATGTCTAATGTGGGTCAGGCACTGTGCAAGATGCTTTGTGCACACTGACTCATTTAAAGAACTAAGGAGCCATAGGCAGTATTTGTCTGCGTAACACATTAAATTAGAATCTATTTAAAGTATCTGTCATGAATTTCTTAGAGCAAAAAGTCTACTACATCATTGTAGTTACAGAATTATGTGATTTTCATGTTATTTCCAGAGTTTCGAAAATGTTAAACATATCTTCAAATGGTTCCATTTTTTTCTATTGTTCACAGTTATGAAACATGCGAGTTTCTAAGTTGTGTTCCCATAAACATAATTCATGCTCAGAAATTCTTTCTACATCTACAAAATCTCAACATGCCAGTGGTCATCATGAACTGGAGGGGCAGGCACGTGGGTGATGGAGATGGCAGAGAAGTTGGGGGCAAGAACACAGAGTTCCCTCAGCTTGCTCCATTGCTGCCCCTACAGGCTTTGTCCAGGGCTTGAAAACAGAAACAAAGCAAAACCCCACCAGGCTTTCTGGGTCAAAGCCAGGCCGACTTTTGGGGCTGGGCGCTGACGAACACCCTCATTCATGGAGGGGGCAGGTCAGAGAGCAGGAGATGGGGAAAGAGCCACGACGGCTTCGGAGGTTCTGATCCACGTCCCAACAACGCGGACAACAGGAAAACTTTAAAAGTCTCTGTAAGAGATTGCTAAGTCATGAATCTTATTTTAAAAACTTTTCATTATGCCAGAGCGCAGGACATGGATCCTGTAGCACAGTTATGGAAAATAAGGAAAAGTCCAGTCTTTGGGATCCAGACCAGTCAAAGACTAGATGATGGCAGGGTATACGCAGTGCTACCCACACCAGATTGAAAAGTGAAACATCTTACTGAACATTTGTTTTGTCATCACAACGTGAAACAATTAATTGAACCACTCCCCCCACCCCTCCATTAAATGGCTGATGAAACAGCTGTTTCAGCTCAACTCTTTGATTTTGATTAATTATTATTTAACCTTTGATCCTGATAATATTATCAACTCTAAATGCTAAGAATATGTTTGAACCAACTAAAATATTTCCGTTATGCTTTATTCAGGGGATTTTCCTTCGCTTGTCTTTTAACCTCCTAAAAGCAGGCAGCCAACTTATTAGCTCATCTATTTTGGCACCATATAATGATGAATGGTTTTAAAAGCTTGGAAAATATAAAACTTCAGAGAAATCACAACAACATCCAGCCTATAATGCTGTTTATGTACTTTCTACAGGACGTATAGTTTCATCCTGTGGAAGGATTTCCTTCATTCTGAATCCCCCAAGGTCTCTGACTGATTTCTCTCTTCCTCTGGCACGGTTTGTGTTTAAAAAAATAATGCCCATGAGAAAGATAACCATCTTGCAGATGCTTTGTGGACACATATGCATTCTCATACACTTTCTATTCCTTTTTCCTCATAAGTGACAAGATGAAGAACTGAGTTTAAGCACACCATCAAAATTGCACAGTAAATGGTCAGGAGTCTTCAAACGGCACTAAAAGAAGCTGAATTAACAGAGGAGGAAATCGCAGCTGGAAGCTAGGTATTGCATCATCTGGCCTTCCTCTGCTGAACAAAGAAAATCATCTTGTGAAGTATTTACAGATGCTTTCATTTCAAGTGACATAATACATTTGTTTCAGCGGATTTTGTTTCAGTGGAAGTTTTCAGTCTGCAACTTTGAGATTGTCTTTAGTATGGAATACCCCATTCATGGTATCCTGCAGTATATTTCAGGGAAAATAGTTGAACTTTAAAGCTAAACTAGCAATTTGGACAACTTTGGAGGCTGATTTTTCTGGGATGTTTCCATCTTATATTACAACACAGAAGTTCTGTCCTCATGTCAAAAGACTTAGAAGAAAGCTTTCTGTAGCCATGAAACCAGTTGTGCTGTGTAATTTCAATCTATATTGAACAGTATAGAGTGAATATTCAAACTCATCCTCTTAGGAATTGTGAATTTTTTCAGCAAAGCAAGGATCGAGAGGGGCTTTAAAATGAAAGCAATTGTCAGTTATTAAGTAGTTAGCTTTTTAGGTTGAAGCTTCCTTCAAAAATCCCATTTTATGCAGAGCAACATAGGCAGATGACAAAAATCTGTATATTTTCATGTTTAATCTAAAGATTAGTGGAAATACACTGTTGGTTATTTGGTGATGTGAATCAATTGCTCAAGAAATAGTCCCCAGGTTTTAATAAAGGAAAGAGGAGGTTCTTCATGAGCCCGTCCAAATGATAAATATGCTTTCCTCTATCATTCAGGAAAGTAGCTTGTGGAAAGGAGAGACATACAAATTGTTTAAGCAGGCCAAGGAACTGAGAAAGTAGAACAGGAGAAGGTTATGTTGCTTGAAGTCACTCACATCTTTCTGATTCAGAATCTTGGGGGAATTTCCTGGCCTTTACTTAACAGACCAAAAACCCAAGGAATACCAGGAAGAGTTTGCTTGGGTACTTTAGTTTGGTTTGGTTCCCCATTTTCTCAGAATTGATGGTCAACAATATTCCTGCCACACAATGATTTACCACCTCCAACCCTCTCATGTCTTTTTCTCATTTCTTATTAGAAAAAGTGCTAGATAAAGGATATATTCCATTGGAGTCAGATTGAGTCAATCAGTTAACAAGAATTTATTTATCAACCTACTCACAAAATGACCTGTGTTACGTCCTGTATCGGGATCACATGGAGGGCAAGCTATGATCCTTTTCAAAAAGGGACCTAGATTTTCACATTCTTCACTGGGGTCCTTCTGCTCTAGTCAAGTTAATTCCCTTGCTGTCCATACCCAGGACTTAAATTCCTTCCTCTGGAAAGTTGCCTTGTGTTTTCACCAGGAATGCTTTCCCCAAATCATTCTAAAAATTTACATCTTTCAAGAATAGCTTGAAATTCATTACTTTCTATATAGGTGAAACTCACCCCACTTTGATTTTTCTGTCACCTCTGCAACTGTGTATGATAGTTTCCACTTTGTATGTTCTTTATGAATTCCTTGGGGACAATAATCCTTCATTTTATGTCCCTACTGTAGTAAAAAAAAACACTCAATAAGAAAATCCATAAAAATAATTATATATGTTTATTTATTTTCAGCGTTAAGGTTGATCTAGAGACCTAGCCTGACTTTTTGGAAGCAGAAGTACAAATCTTTTTAAAGAATATCTTGAGTCCTAATCTGCTTATTACCTTTCCCACACAATAGTATCTTTTGCTTGAGGAGATAATAACAAGGAGCCTCTAAGAATTTGGTAATGCTTTTAAACAAAATTTGTTGTTGATATATATGTGTATATATATGTATATGAATATAAGTATAATTATTAACAGTAACTTTTATTGATGCTACATAAAGATAAAAATGATAATACCTGTATCTATGGATTTGTTCACCCATTGGCAAATTCCCTAAGCCCTTCAGGAGTTTTCTGACCTCTGACTGGGAAGCACTGGTTTAAAATATCAATTGTTTGGTTGACTTTAGTGGAGTTGTATAGAGCAATTTTAGGCCAACTCATAAGACAAATGCCAGACCTCATAAGATAATCTTTTAACTTTAAATTTAGGCTCCATATTTTGTTTCCTGATTTCCTTCTTCATTTTCTTTCTCCATCACTCCATACCCCACCCTCGTCTGTCCCTCCTCTTACTTGCCAGACTGGATGTCTGACCCTTTACAATGATATAGTAAGTCTATTTCATTTTGGTTGACACTAAACACAGACTTGAACCTTGTGTTCAGTAACAATAATCATTTGCTAAGCTTCACCGGATGTTAGGCCAAGGTTTTCCTTGGATTACCTCATGTAGCCCTCATACCTTGAGGAGGTAGCTTTGATATTACTGTTATCCCTTTTCTCCTTTTCGTGTCAATCTGAATCTAGTCTCACTTATCTTCATTATACAGACTGCCCTTCAGCCTGCAGATTTAGCAGTAGTTAAAAAGCAAAAATCAATTCAATTACGATTTCTGTCCCCAGCTGCCACAAAAAGGGTTGGGGAAAACTTTTTCAGGCCAACAATTACTGTCAAAAGTAGTGTTTCTTTTAAGCTGCCCAGCAGAAGCAGAAAGGCAGGTTGGGTCTTCCCCGGCCAAGCAAGGGGGCTGTGATAGGAATGGGCTTCTTTGCTATATTTCCCTCTCGGGCTAAGCTGCTCTTTTGTTTCTCCTCTTTCACTGTAGTAAGAGTGTGCTTGCTTTGGGTCCTGATCTGCTTTTCTTTTTTGTCACCAAAACACATGTGAAGCTCTTTCCATAGAGGTAATTCCAGAAGTTTGTTAAGGGGGCCATGTTCTGGGCTTTATTCTAGGGGCAAATGCTCTGATTTCCAAAAGTATGTCCTGTGGGCGGTGCTGAAAGTCATCATCCTGACAATTTCCCTGTGGCCCTGGTATAAGGGCAGCTGAGGTCAGGAGGCCTGGATTCCGCCTACTGCTCTTTATGAAGGACAACAGTCATTTTTTATGAATCATAGGCAAGTCAGTGAATAATGTTTTGACACGATCCTTAACGTCTTTGCCATAACTGCAATAACTAGTTTCATAGGGCAATCCATTACAATCTCTCTTGATATCTGATTATGGCACAAGGCCAAAGCTTGCATCAGTAAAATTAATTATATGAGGGGCAAAACAGCGTGCACATTTCTGATGGTTTGATCTGAGGAATAACTTTTAGTATATCCAGTGCAGTGAAGAAGTCCTCCACAAATACTGCCTCTTAAACAACAATGAATTCTAGGTTATATCCTTGGATAAGTGAAGCTATTCTTGGCTGGTTATTGCCTTGAAGGTGATGAGGAACCAGAGTAACTCACTGAGGATTTATACCTAAGTGGACAGTCACCTTCCTTCTGCAGTCATGTGTGAGGGAGATTATTGCTCTGCAGAGATAGCTTCTAGATGTTCTTATAATACAATCTGGGCTCAACTCCAGCACAGAAGAACGGATGATTGTAGAGCTAAAAGAAAAACTCCAGTTCATTAATTCAACCTTGATTAAAATTAACCTGAAATCAGAAATTGGAAATATTTAGTAAAAGGACATTTGAAATAATGAAGAACTGTTGATACATGTGCCCTGAGAATACAAAATACTGAGCTGGCTTCTTAATGTCTTGTTTTAAAAGATAAGAAAGTATGTTAGGAAATATTTGCATAACAGGTGCCATAAATTTGGGTTAATTTAATTCCTGTTTTGTTTCTTAGCATTATGATGAGTTTCTGTCTATTGCTTTTTAATAAAAAAGCACAGAAATTTCCTAAAATATTGAAATTTGAATAGTTTTACAAGTTTCAGACACTGCTGACTTATAATATTGAGGGTTTAAATGCTAGAAATAAAAAAATATTGTAGAATATTCAGTGAGAAAAAACTGTTGAAGTAGAAAACTTTGCTTTTCATAGGAAGTTCTATTGATGAACTGAGAAGGGACTTCTGTTGCACCAATATTTATTCATTCCTTTCCTAGCAACATAATTTTTAGTTGGGTCTAAGGGATACCTAGAATATAGGCAAGGAGGTATAGCCATTTGACTTGATTATGGTCAACTGGGTGTGAGCAGAAGTAATTTATTACTCATAAAAATATTGTCCAAGGGAAAGGAGATGCCCTACTTCTCCCTTTCCTCCTTTTTGGGGTCTGGAATTTGAATGGAATGGCAAATCATCTTGGAAAATGCAGACAAGGACAGAACTTAGTGATAAATAACAAAGAGAGAAGGACCTGGGTTTCTGTCCCCAAAGAGGGCCATACGTATCTGCCTCTTATCTCCAGACTTCATCTATATGAGAGAGAAATAACAGTGTCTTATTTAAACCAGTTATTTGGGGGCTATTTGCATGCTGCTAATCCCAACCAACTTTGTGCTAAGTGATCTAACTATGACTTTAGTGATTAAGTCCTCATGAACTCAAACAAAATAAGACTCTCCAGATTGTATTAAAATAAAAATCATACTGAAATATATTCCTATCATAAAAATGTTATTTTATATCTTGAACAAGGAATTATAGAAACACGATATAGAATCTCAATTTTCTGAGACAGTTATCAAGGCCCCAGTATTGTATGCCTTGAGGAAGAGCTGTCCAGTGGAACTTTCTGCAATGATGGATATATCGGTGTTGCCTGGTATTGTAGCTGGAGCCACATGTGGCTACTGAGTACTTGAAATATGATTAGACTAAGAAACTGAACTTTTAACTTTATAATTTAAACGAATTTAGATTTAAATAACCATAGCCTTAGATCATGGCCATAAGGATTTCAGTTTTCAAAATTTTAAAAGTTCAATAACATACCTATGGAATATCTTTCTTTGAGAATTTCATCTTTCTGGAGAAATCTCTAACTTAAATGGGTTGCAAAATATATGCTTAGATGTCTTGACTTGACTTGCTGTATAAGATTGTTAGCCATATGTTTGTTAAATATTAGAGAAGAAGTGGTCATCTACCAAATATCTTTTTGATATAGCTGACACTGAGGTTTACTTTGGAACAATAATTAGAAGTAGGGCCAGTGATGTATTGAGACATTTCCTAGATAATGACAGTGAAATCAAGTAATAAGCTAAAGGAGAATGCTTATCTTTCTGGTGAGAACAATATGCATGCAGCTCAGCCAAAACTGGCAGTATGCATGTTGATGCTGGCTAAAGCACAGGTGAAATTAGACCAAGATTTCAGTCCCAGCTTAACTAACTCACTGTGTGACCTTGGGCAAGTTGCCTAATTATAAGTTTTAGTTCATCATCTTTAAAATGAAGAGAACAGAAAACCTATCTATGGAGTTACAAGATTTGTATGAGATAATTTTCATTATACACTTGATGCAGCACCAGGATCAGAGTAAACACTCTGAACTTTACAGGAAGACAGGTCACACTCTAGTCGTGGAACCAAAGGATGAAAATGAAAAAGGTCTTTCTTTCCCCACAGGACAAAGATCCAGCTGCCAGTGGGGATAATTGATCTTGTAAATGCCTTGGGTTACTTCTCTGCAGAGGCAGAAGTAGAATATATAAAAGTTAGAAGATTATCAAATAATCATTATGTCCAAATACACAAAATGTGCTTAGTATGGGTGATGTAAGTATTAAGAAATACCATATCTACTTTTCCAGTTAAGTCAGAGTCAAAGATTTCTATTACATGAGCCAGAAAGCTTAACGACAGTCTCATGAGGTTGACGAATGTGAAGTTTGGCCAAATTTACTCTGGTTATTTATTTATTTATTCCCCGAAAACCAGAAGTGATTAAAGGTCACAACCAGCATATATGGAAAATTGGATGTCGTCTAGTCCATGATTATTATATGCACATAATTAATTAGAAAATCAAATATACTCTGTATGTACTAATAAAATTACCCATCTTTAGGGAAACTACCTCTTTTGCTTTGTATTGAGGTGGTGATATAAGGTGAGAACCTGCACGTATGAAATTAACAAGTTGTCTATGCTCCCTTTCCAACACTTCCAGTGCTGAAATATTTGTTGGGCCTTTAATATTTTCTCAGCTTAGGTGTATAGCAGAAAAAAACAGAAATGAGTTAGGAGTAAATAAATTATGGTCTTAATGAGAGTGGGTTAATCTTCAGAAAACTGTGTGGACCAGATACAAATTTTACCAACAAAATAATCTCTGTCAACTTGCTTTACCTAGTTTCAACCTGAGATTTTATTATCTTAATATTTTGTATATTCTTGCACTAAAGTCAATGATATCCCAGAGGATGTTATTGTTAAATCATCTGACTCTACTCTTAAAACAAAAATATGAACAAAAAATAAGTAATCTGAAATGTTGGACTTTCTTATGTTTATGAAATAATCTGGCTGCATTTCAGGAGAGGAATATGGGTTATTTCATGGGTTGCAGTCACTGGGAGATAGTGTGTGTGGGGTAGGGTAGGACTTAAAGGGATGGTGATGGAAAACTGGTGTTGCTTAGAAATGGCGAAAGGCGTCACTACTAGTGAAGCATGTCATCTGGATTTAGCAATGAAGTTGATCTGGTATGAGGCACAGCCATCTAGACAGTTCCTGGACACAGAAAAGATTTCTGGCATTCTGTATTCATAAGGGTGCTTGGTTGTAAGCATTAAACATGAACCTCAGCTAACTCAAATGAAAAAGGAATTGTCAGGCAACTCATAGAATCAATAGGAGGTCTAAAGAATTAGGCTTGGAAAATAGACAGGAACCAAGAGAGGTATGGCTGCAGTAAACACATCCAGAGTTTCACCACCTCTCAATGCCACTCTCACTAGATGCCCGATGCTCATGCTCTTGCTATGTACAAATTCTCAAATATCCCTAGATCTTTGTGTCGTCACCATAAGAGTCAAAGTCCCTGATGAAAACACCTGATGGGTAGAACCTGTATCCTCTGCCTCACTCATCTTTCATGGCTGAAGTAAATTATTTGGTCCTTTAAGCTGCACGTCAAGATACAATTATCTCCCAGAGAAAAGCTGTTCAGATAGAAAAAGATAAATGTCTATGATGTTTTCTGGACCAGGTACCCTGGAGTTGGATTTACTGGCTCCTCAGTGGAGCCAGACTGTTCTCCAAGGAGGTGGAGTTGGGCCAGGTGGGGCTGGGTAATGTGAGGGGGCCACTCAAAGGAGAGGCTCTTATCTGTTAATGACAACTATGAATCTTTGCAGAACTTACATAATCAAGGTATATGTTAAACGTGGCATAGAGCATGCTGGGAAGATGATGGCTCAAGTCCCACCTTCTCTTCTCTCTTATTGCTAATAACTCCAACCCAAAACCTCTCTTGGGATAACTGGGAGCTAGTGGGAGGCAGTTGGAATATGGATGGCTGAGCTCCCCTTCCCCGTAGCATCCTAAAGTCAGATAAAGCCCAGGTAAAGTCTGGGAAAATATTTGAAAGCTGCAACATATATCTTTATGTATGCTTGTACTGTTATCATGAACCAGGAAAAAGGAAAAAAAGGTGGAAGGGTGCACACCACATCATTCACACTGGGCATTCAGAGAGTGGAAGTGGAGAGTTGGGGGCAGGAGGGATATAATTAGCATTACTTTTATATGATTTTGAACCATGTTGTTTCCTTTTTGTAGTCAGCATGGAAAAACTAGCAATTCACTCCTTTGATTGGCCTTAGAATTGGAAAAGACTAGCAATATCTGCCATTTTTTCCTCTCATACTCAAGATAGCATGTTTGAGCAGCTGTGAACATGAAATAGATAAATAGAAATATCTATAATACTCTACACTATACTTTCTTAAAATGGATGTCCTGAACAAACAAATGAATGGTTTTTTACTAGACCTGTTAAAGTTAATATTCAACAGTCAGAGAACTACAAAGCTAATGGGGAAAGAACTTATGTATTTTGGGGTGAAGAATCATATATATATATATATATATATATATACATGGATTAGATATAGCAAGAAGAATATATATATATATAGTAAGTAAATCATATACATATATACATATTAAAAAGAATCATATCATCATTATATAGTAAGTCTACACCTAAACAAATAAATCTAAATTTTGAAAACTGTACTAAACACAAGTAGATATACTAAAGAAAAAGTCCTATGCATAGAAAGATGACAGGGAAGAAATACAGTGCATGGAATGCTCACAATGGCTGCCTTTCAAAAGTTAGTTATTTCTATTATTTTCTGCTTTGTCAAACTTTCTGTGATTACATTATAATATTTTTATAATGAAAAGAGAAATCAATACAATTTAAAAGTACCTTTTCTAATGCAAGTGCCAAAGTTTATTTTGACACAAAGCATTAATAAACATTTTATGGAGTTTATTATTAGAATCATTCTTTCACTGTTTCTGGCATTACATCAGGTACGTGAAATATTAAATAGAGGTGGATGTACATTCATTGTCAGTAAATTATCTCTAGTAGGGCCTCAAATTTCTGCATTCAAAAAACCAACTATAAGAAATTACAGATAGGAAAATATGAGAATGCTCTGAAATTTTTACTTTGGATTCATGATCCGGAAAATACCATCCTGGAATGAAGTATCGAAGGGAGGCAAAAAAAAAAAAATGTATTTCTGAACCAATATGACAGAAGTAGGAGCATTACCAGACCAGCTCTAGAAGAGCCCCAATTCCTCTTTCATTTAATTAGTTAATTTTATTCATTCATTCTCATTTATTCATTCATACAAATATTCATTCATCCAAATATCATATATAAATTAGGTAAGTTAACCTTCCTGAAGGACAGTTTCCTCATGTGTGAAATGGGGATCATATGGAATTCTAGTTACCTTACTTACAGGGCATCTCTGAAAGTTAGGGATAATGAATGTGAAGTTCCTAGCACATAATAGGTACTCAAAAATAAAAGCGTTTTTGTTGGTACTATTGTTATTCTTATTAGGTACCTAGCTCAGTGCTAACCACTCTTGGCAAATGGGTTCACAACCAGTCTATTGAGGAGGAACTGGCACCACAGTGTTAGGTACTATTTATAATTAACAGGGTACAGAACTGTGTGTTTTATTCCATAGTGTAGATTTGGTATTTCTCTACTATTTTAAAACTAGTTTTTGTTTGTGTCAAATCCTTAATGAGAGATGCCTTTTGTCCCTGAGTCAGGGTCCCAAAATATTTTCACTAACTCAGCCACTGAGACAGGTCATACCCTTCACCCTGTGTAGCTGTACGGCTTCTTGCTGGTAGGCACATCTCCCTTTACCCACAAACTCCTCCAGGGCCTGTCGCTAGGCTTCCTGATAGAACTTTCTAGATGTCAAGTTCTTCTGTAAGTGGCTGGTAGTAGCAACTGTCGGTCCCAGTGGCTCAAATGCCTCCCATGGCCACTTGTAGATGCTGCCAGTGAAATTTTATATAGTTAAAAGGACATTTGGAAGTCTGGGGATACACATATACTTCATGTAACCCAAATTCAATTTATACAAACAGCATGGCATTCTAGCTTCCAATAATAAGGAAGGCAACTCCGGTGTGTTTCCCGCCAGGGCTAACTCTCATTAACCGGGGTAGTCAAAGCTCTAAGTGGCTATGGTGAGTGCCTAGCATGGTCAGCTATCAATAATGGGAATTGTTATTTCTGTTGTTAGCATCATAATCATCAGTATTATGGTCCCATGGGGATTGTCTGAGGCCTCAACTGAGAAAGAAGTTGCCCAGATCTCATTCTAGTTAACTGCAGCATGAACTTATATAAGGGAGACTGCTTTCTGCTCATAAAGCTGGTTTAGGGAGCAGAGGGATTGTGGCATATGGAGACATCCTGTTTTTTACTGTCAAATCCATTTCTGGAGGCTCTTTTTCTGTCCTAGAAATCATAATGCTTCAGAATAGCTCTTCTTAATGCCCACCCCTCTCTTATGCTGGGATACACATGAATGCTGTATACCCACATTGAATGTATTCAGATTTGATTGAAACCCAGAAAACTGTAAAACACCACAGTAATGAGTGCCACAACTATATATAGTTCACCAGAACAGACAGCTGTTTTTGTTTGGGTGCTCTGAAGCAGAGCCTGAGACAACAACTAGGGTGTGGCTAGTTTATATGGGAGGTGATCCTTTGAGTCAGGAGTCAAGGAATGGAGAGAATGAGGCAGAAAAGGAGGAAAAGCTACTATAAGGGTGCATTACTGAGATAGTCACATTGAGCAATGGGGGTTAGGTTCTCCCAGAACCTTGGAGAAGCATACAGAATGCCTCTCAGAAGCATCCATCTGAAGGCCTGATGCTGGTCACCCATAGGTGAGGATTTCCTGGGAACTTACTTACCCTGAAATTCTGGGATTATGCTTCCACATAGTTGGGGTGAGGTTCAGAGAAGGCCATGAGGTAAAACAAATAAAAACAAACAAACTAGGCCATAAGGACCTCCAAAAATCTGCTCTTCCATACAAGCAACAAGAACTGTCAAAATCAATTGTTTTTAGAACTCTGGAAATTAATTAAAGGCTTGCAATAATTCAAGGAGTATTTACACAGGAAAAATAGATGAATTTTTTCAGAACAGCAAGCCTTGTGGCATTTCAAGGCTGACCACAAAACATAAGAGGAAAAACTGGTGAATTAGATGTCTCTAAGGAAAAGCGTTCACATATTCCTGCAAATCTGGTAGGCTACAAGCACGCACAGGGCTCTGATGGGCTCAGGAAAGACCTGGAAGGCCCTATGCTCTTACCTTTGGATAACCATTAAGCTCAATGCAAGCTGGGAGTGAAAGCAAAGGCAGTGTTGTAAATGGCTTGCTGGAGTGTGGAAGATGTGCCCCATTACGTGATAGAGCACCTAGACAAAGGATGGGAGACTCAGTGGGTTAAGGCATTAAAGGAAATCTCTGTCCAGTTGTTAAGCTAGCAGCAGAGACTCTATGGGCTGCATAGGACAAAGAACATAGAATTTACAGAACTAGTCCAGGACAGTCACTAAACAAACAGAAACAAAACAACCACAAATCCTCAGAAAGGATGGGTATCTTATTTCTAGAGTTGATGCATTACATTATTTGAAATGTGCAGTTTTATTTATTTATTTATTTATTTTTAATTTTTTAAATATAATTTATTTTATTATCATTAATTTACAATTACATGTGCAATATTACGATTATTAAACTACCCCTTCATCAGGTCCCCCCCACCAGCCCCATTACAGTCACTGTCCATCAGCGTAGTGAGATGCTATAGAATCACTACTTGTCTTCTCTGAGTTGTACTGCCCTCCCCGTCCCCCCCCTCAACATTACATCTGCTAATCGTAATGCCCCTTTTTCCCTCTTATCCCTCCCTTCCCGCCCATTTTCCCCAGTCCCTTTCCTTTGGTAACTATTAGTCCGTTCTTGGGTTCTGTGAGTCTGCTGCTGTTTTGTTCCTTCAGTTTTTTTTTCTTTGTTCTTATACTCCACATATGAGTGAAATCATTTGATACTTCTCTTTTTCAGCTTGGCTTATTTCACTGAGCATAATACCCTCTAGCTCCATCCATGTTGTTGCAAATGGTAGGATTTGTTTTCTTCTTATGGCTGAATAATATTCCATTGTGTATATGTACCACATCTGCTTTATCCATTCATCTACTGATGGACACTTAGGTTGCTTCCATTTCTTGGCTATTGTAAATAGTGCTGCAATAAACATAGGGGTGCATCTGTCCTTTTCAATTTGGGCTGCTGCATTCTTAGGGTAAATTCCTAGGAGTGGAATTCCTGGGTCAAATGGTATTTCTATTTTGAGTTTTTTGAGGAACCTCCATACTGCTTTCCACAATGGTTGAACTAATTTGCAGTCCCACCAGCAGTGTAGGAGGGTTCCCTTTTCTCCACATCCTCGCCAACATTTGTTGTTGTTTGTGTTTTGGATGTTGGCCATCCTCACTGGTGTGAGGTGATATCTCATTGTGGTTTTAATCTGCATTTCTCTGATGATTAGCGATGTGGAGCATCTTTTCATGTGCCTGTTGGCCATCTGAATTTCTTCTTTAGAGAAGTGTCTATTATGTCCTCTGCCCATTCCTTAATTGGATTATTTGCTTTCTGTTTCTTAAGGTGCATGAATTCTTTATATATTTCGCCAGTGGGTTTGTGAACTTTGAAGAGATGATATGCATAAATTATATTCTCCCATACTGTAGGATCTCTTTTTGTTCTACTGATGGTGTCCTTTGCTGTACAGAAGCTTTTCAGCTTGATATAGTCCCACTTGTTCATTTTCGCTTTTGTTTCCCTTGCCCAGGGAGATATGTTCATGAGGAAGTTGCTCATGTTTATGTCCAAGAGATTTTTGCCTATGTTTTTTTCTAAGAGTTTTATGGTTTCATGACTTACATTCAGGTCTTTGATACACCTTGAGTTTACCTTTGTGTATGGAGCTGGACAGTAGTCCAGTCTCATTCTCTTACATGTAGCTGTCCAGTTTGTCCAACACCAGCTGCCGAAGAGGCTGTCATCTCCCCATTGTATATCCAAGGCACTTTTATCAAATATTAATTGACTGTATATGTTTGGGTTAATGTTTGGATTTTCTATTCTGTTCCACTGGTCTGAGGGTCTGTTTTTGTGCCAATACCAAATTGTCTTGATTACTGTGGCTTTGTAGTAGAGCTTGAAGTCAGGGAGCATAATTCCCCCTGTTTTATTCCTCCTTCTCAGGATTGCTTGGCTATTCGGGGTCTTTTGTGGTTCCATATGAATTTTAGAATTATTTGTTCCAGTTCATTGAAGAAAGCTGTTGGTAGTTTGATAGGGATTGGATTGAATCTGTAGATTGCTTTAGGTAGTATAGCCATTTTGACAATATTGATTCTTCCTAGCCAAGAGCATGGGATGCATTTCCATTTGTTAGTGTCCTCTTTATTTTCTCTTAGGAGTGTCTTGTAGTTTTCAGAGCACAGGTCTTTCACTTCCTTGGTTAGGTTTATTCCAAGGTATTTTATTCTTTTTGATGCAATTGTGAATGGAATTGTTTTTCTGATTTCTCTTTCTGTTAGTTCATCATTAGTGTATAGGAAAGCAACAGATTTCTGTGTGTTAATTTTGTATCCTGCAACTTTGCTGAATTCAGATATTAGTTCTAGTAGTTTTGGAATGGAGTCTTCAGGGTTTTTTATGTACAGTATCATGTCATCTGCAAATAATGATAATTTGACTTCTTCTTTACCTATCTGGATGCCTTGTATGTCTTTGTTTTGTCTGATTGCCGTGGCTAGGACCTTCAGTACTATGTTGAATAACAGTGGAGAGAGTGGGCATCCCTGTCTTGTTCCCGATCTTAGATGAAAAGCTTTCAGCGTCTCGCCGTTAAGTATGATGTTAGCTGTGGGTTTGTCATATATGGCCTTTATGATGTTGAGGTACTTGCTGTCTATACCCATTTTGTTGAGAGTTTTAATCATGAATGGATGCTGAATTTTGTCAAATGGTTTTTCAGCATCTGTGAAGATGATCATGTGGTTTTTGTTCTTCTTTTTGTTGATGTGATGGATGATGTTGATGGATTTTCGAATGTTGTACCATCCTTGCATCCCTGGGATGAATCCCACTTGATCATGGTGTATGATCCTCTTGATGTATTTTTGAATTCGGCTTGCTAATATTTTGTTGAGTATTTTTGCATCTACGTTCATCAGGGATATTGGTCTGTAATTTTCTTTTTTTGTGAGGTCTTTGCCCGGTTTTGGTATTAGAGTGATGCTGGCTTCATAGAATGAGTTTGGAAGTATTCCCTCCTCTTCTATTTTTTGGAAAACGTTAAGGAGATTCGGTGTTATTTCTTCTCTATATGTCTGGTAGAATCCAGAGGTGTATCCATCAGGCCCGGGGGTTTTGTTCTTGGGTAGTGTTTTGATTACCAATTCAATTTTGTCGCCTGTGATTGGTCTGTTTAGTTTTTCTGTTTCTTGCTTGGTCAGTCTTGGAAGGGTGTATTTTTCTAATAAGTTGTCCATTTCTTCTGTGTTTTCCAGCTTGTTAGCATATAGATTCTCATAATATTCTCTTATGATTCTTTGTATTTCTGTGGGGTCCGTCGTGATTTTTCCTTTCTCATTTCTGATTGTGTTTATGTGTGTAGATTCTCTTTTTCTCTTAATGAGTCTGGCTAGGGGTTTATCTATTTTGTTTATTTTTCAAAGAACCAGCTCTTGGTTT
>JAVSCE010014572.1:0-60104 GCA_032199065.1 Smutsia gigantea | reverse complement strand
ACTCTGTATTCAATAAATGCATATTAAGTAAAGGGATTAATGCAATTTATTATAAAATGTATAGTAAGTTATCATAGACAAGTGTGTTCATAAATGTTACTAAATGTATAGTAAATAAAAGCAATAAAGAAATCTGCTTTGAAAATGAATTTTCAAGGATGGATTAAACTTTTTAAATAGAGATAGGGAGAGAGAATTTTTTCCAGATAAAGAAAGTAGTGTAGACAATGGCATAGGGTGTGTTCAAGTCCAGTGAGTTATTTGATGAGAGCATGTAAGGGAAAATTCAGGAATAATTGTAAAGTTAACCATATCACAGAGGGCCTTGAATATGTCTTCTGTGATTAAAAAAAAAGAAAACACTTTAGCGCAGACAGTGTTATAGAATGTTTATAGAAAGGTGTTAGTTTTAATCTACCCCTAGAGATACGAGGTAGTATTTGAAATACCCCCAAATAATCAGAAACACACAGTTCAGGGTGGTCATTTGGCATTAAGAAGACTGCAGTAAAGGTCACACCCTCCAGAGAGCTGTCACAAGTGCCTTCAGTATCTGGTATCTTGGTCAGCACTACTCATTTCCTTTTAAGTAGCATAAAGAATGATAGGAATATGTTTTCCCTGGTAAGATGTGTCTCGTTAGAGATATATGGATGGGTTTGATAAAATGGATAGCTCCTCCACCCTGGCACAGACAAGGCGTGAGAATGTAGGGAGCTCAGCCACCTGTAATCCTCTGGCACATTTGTGAAGGTTAGGGCTTCATTCTATTCGACAGTTCTGTCACTTGATTCCGACCTGAAAGATGATTAAATTCTGCTGCCAGATGACTGTTCCAGTTGCCTCGAGTGAATCTTACATGCAAGGTCATAGTTGGAGAGCCAAAAAGGAAAGACAGACCTGAGGTATTATTGATCAAATAACAAAAGATTACCTGATACTGTGTGTGCCAGTTTGCTGGTGTGTGTGTGTGTGTGTGTGTGTTTAAATTAAGTCTGACACTTGATTTCATACCACCTTGAGGGGATGTGGGGAGGGGACCTGTAGATCTGTTATGTTTATCTATTAGCAGCTGATTATCTCCACCCACAAAAATTAATGAATAAGAAAAGCCAAAATGTTTTAGGTCAGTCCATGGCACAGGTTAAGGCCTCTGATTGTAATCTGTGAGGCAAAGGGAAATGAGTGAAGGCTTTGAGAGGGCCAATTATCTTGTTAGTCCATGACGCTTTTGATTCAAGAAAAAGAGTCGATCCTGATATGAAATTATCTTTCAGTCTTGCTACCCTCAATGAACTTTTCTGTATTTAGATGTAAATCTGGACTCTATAAATTGGCGTTTGATGAATTATTCTAAATCCATAACTATTTCTACTATTACTACTTCTAATAATAATTATAATCGTAAATCTCAGAACAAATATCTTTAGGGTAACCATTGGGTCTTTGTGACTTTGATGCATTAATCATATCATTGCACACTAAGCAACTAAGTGCTGAATAATGTTTTGCATTTGTTTGTTTGGGGCTTTAACATTTAGGATATTTTAAGGCATTATTCTTCAAACTGCTGTAATGATAGTTTTGGATGCTCTTATATTATCCTTCCTTCATCTCTTTGTTCATTACTGGTGTCTTTGCTTATTCCAAGGATCCTTAATTGTAGAGTGAGGGCAATTGGTACATCAAACTTGGTAGTTCTTTTCTCAGATCCTTGAAGGACACTCACCAAAACTTCAATCCAGGACAGGTTTTGCAGCAGTTCATCTGAGACCAGTCCTCCCTTTCTGTTGCCTTCCTGGGACAGAGGGAAGAGGATTAGGCAGTCAAATAAATTAAAAATAATGGGATGAGAAAAGCTTCCCCAACTGTATTTCTTCCTGTGTTTTGGTAAATTTGATCAATGCTAAATTTCTCTGTTGTGTAGTCATGAACACACAGGCATGACTATGCCTTATGAAATGATTAAAATACAATTAAAATTAAAACACGAACTTCATGGCAAAGCTATAGCAAGTATTAAAATGTCTTTTACTACTTTATATTAAGCTTGAGATGCAGGAGGCATAGTTAAACCACTAATAACACCAGACCATCTATTTGTCTTAAATGTCAACCTGTTGGGAAGAAAAAGTGTCTGAAAAAGATGTTAATTTTCCAGCCTATGACAAACTGTCCACCAAATGACTTTCCTGTGACAATGAATAGGTTTTGCTTGACATGTTTATTTACATACTATTTAATATACCTTGCATTGAAAGGAGACAAATAATCACTTGAATCAATGCCAGACTACTTTGCTCTATGCAGATGAGAAGATAAATTCAAGCCCTCTAATACAAAATGACACTAATCTTTCACTAGTGAATTGGAACCAAAAATTCTCCATGGCTTATCTTCTTTTTCTTGTTCACTTAAAGGGAATACTATTCTTGTTTTCTCCTTCTGAATGGACTAATTGAATGAATAAAGAACAGCAAATGTGATAATATTCTGGAATTCATTGCAATATAGCTTTTTCTATTTCATGAATTTACAAATAATACATTTATCAGAATATAATTATGGCAGATATTTTTCTCTCTTTTATATTCTCATTATACCTTAATTTGAAATAGTTGTTCTCTGTTTTTGATCTTTTAGAATCCATCCTGCTTCTGTGGTTAAAGACCAGCATCAGTATCTTAAAATGTACATTATTAATTTTTTTCATAAAAATGTCTCCTTAGATACAATATTACTTTTATACTTCAAAGCAAAATGATCTGAGTAGATACTTAAATTTAACATAACTTGGGGCTTTGTAGAGGAAAATTTTAGATTTGTAAAAATTCTTGTTTGGCAACAGTCTCAGGATTGGTTGAAATATCTAATAGCAAAAGAACAGCACTTCAATGATATGTTTTATAGAACATGGATATTAAACCACCATCCATAACAAGCCTTACTTTTTGATGTATGTAGTAAAGGGCAGGTTCTGAGTTTCTATCTCAGGAAGAAATGTGGAGGATGGCTAGGTAAACAATGCACAAAGAGCTCCGATATCCACCACACTGATCTCATATTTAAAATCTGGATATAAGGTAAATGTTTAAACACATGATCCAAATTGGTTAACTGGACATCAGTAAGTTCCATACAGATAATAAACTGTTTACTACCACAGAAATTCTGTTATATTAATAAAACATATTTTTGCAAACAAGTAAATTAATTAGTGCTTTATGGTACTACTATGCTTTTATATTCCTTGAGATATGAATAATCATGGAAAGATTAATTCTAAAGTTAAAGAAAGAAAAAGTGGAACTAATTACACTCCCATTGAGAGCCTTAGGTTTCCCTGAGGTGTCAGCATTCTTCTTTGTGTCTAAAAACTTGGTGTGAATGTTTACAAAGTAGCATATATTTCTGAGTCCACACACATCTGTGGTTTCCTTCATGTCATACCTGAGAAATTTCCAAAATCTTCTCCAATTCAAATCACTTCAGTGGGAAAATCTTAACCAATATATCAGGTTGATGTAAACTAATCACATCATTACTACCTTTGTGACTGGTTATGTAAGCACACAAAATTAATTCAGTGACTTTTTTCACCAGAAAACTTGGCAACCTGTAAAGAGTTTGGGTAAATGTGTTGGAAAACATTTTTTAAATTAAAATTAACTCAAGAAAGTATAGTACTAGAATTCTGAAAAACAACATTACTATGAATTTATTTGAAGAGTTTCAACTTTATATTTACTTTCTATTCATATTAATGGAAAATAGAATTCATAGACAAATTAGGCAGAATGCAATCCATTGAAATACATTTAATCGAAAAACTGAGGCTCATGTTCAGTTGCTGGCCTCATTTGAACTCCACAATTTTCTCTTGCCATTTATTGGCAGTACAGAATCCTGGCAGCTGCCTTGTATCACAATCATGAGCTGTCAAGGTAAGTAAGAGTAGGTATAAAATCTGATAACTTTGGTCAATTAAAGGAACAGTTCTCTCACTGCAATTATGTAGTAAGCAAAGAGTTCATGGCATTAATTCAAAAGGTCCAAACTAGATTATTTGAGTCTCTCTTATAATTGGGGGAATTCTTATGTTACTGAGTAGGCTTCCAAGCCCACATTTATCCAAAACGACAATGCTTTCATCTTGAATTGAATAATGCATCTCCATTTCAGCTGACAAACACACACAAAAGAAGATCCATCTTTATAAAAATCAAAGTAATCCTGCCTGGCTTTTTCTGCTTTGCAGTGCCATGTATCAACATTTTGTTATGTGTATTACTGACAAGAGCAGATACTAAACTGTGAAAATTAAAACTGTGTGATAGACTCAGAAGAAATTCAGAAAAACTTCTAGTGGCATTGTCTGACATATGCAACACTGAATGCAAAATTTCTTAAAAGGAGTATAAATATGGAATGAACATGCATAATATTGACATTTAGCTTTTGTACTGTTCAAACTTAATAGTTGGACAGATTTTTTTCAAACATCTCCATGTGTTTAGGTGTACATTTAAAACACGCCTGCTCCCATATATCTCAGTTATACATACATTTTAAAGTTCTACTGATACTTTGATCCAGTAATCAACTAGAGTTTAGCTGACCAGCCTGAAGTTACTTTGAGGCTTTGTAGGGGTATTTGAAATCCTTCAGCCTCTGGACTTTGCTGGCCTTTAGTAATAATAGGACTGCTGTTTGCAAATTATCCCATCTATATATATCCCTCTTTTGCTATATAATATTGACATGCCACTCAAGTTATTTGTTTATTTCTTTGTTGTGTAGGGAAATTTTCTATTTTTTAGACTTTTGCTTCAAACTGTTTAATAGAATATAGGAAACACTTATAAAGATAGAATCATGTGGGCTTTTCTGTATTTTTCAGATTGACTATTTCTGTTTCTTGTAGCTCCTATTAGATTGTGGTAACAAGTAGAGCACAAAAGTAGGTTAATTTCATCTAGTAGTTTTTTAAGAAGTATTGTCTAACAAACTTTTTCCATTTTTGCATTTGAATGCAAAATCTATGTAATTTCTCCAATGACCCAGACAGTAATACAATGTGTATTATGTATATTCCTACAGTTCATGAAGGACCCTAAACAAACCAGTTTCAAGTTTCTAGAATAGTTATAATGAAAGAAAAAGAATGGGAAAATGTTATGGGAAAATCTGTTGAAAGTAGCCTTTTTAGTTGTGTAGAACATAAAAATCAGTATTTGATTATATTTTTGCCAACAAAGTGTGTTTGGAATTTTTAGTAATTGTACAAGTAATAATTACACAAAATTATTACTCTATTTTTAAGATTTATTTTTGCAAATAGTTCTTTGGGTGCTAACCATCAAAACTATGAAGAGTGTGCTGCTTGACAGCAACTTTTCTTGTTTGAGCTGGCTGAAGAGTTCACAATTATTTGTTTTTACACATAGTAGGACTGAAATATGCCAAGATTTCTAGAGTAATGAAAGATGAGGTAAAGTCAAATGCCTATGGAGGCAATTCATAATTCTTAAAACACAGTCATGAATACAGCTATTTCACATGAAAATACATGTTTAAATCTAAATTTTATTCTAAAACAATTTATAGTGCTGAAATACTTTGGAAGAAATGTAAGTCCAATGATTGTAATTTTTGATACATACATAGGGCAATACATTATTTTTGTTATGTAGTCCATCATGCTGTTATGTCTTCCCATAATCTTCTGTATATTACCCAACTCAGTGGGATTGTGGACATTATAGGCCAAATTAGGTGTTATGATGTCCCAAGTGATGGAACTTCTAAATAAGATTTTATATAGAGCTATCAGTCATCCAGTTATAAAACATAAAGAATTCAAGTATTTCAATCAAAGAACTAAGGACTTTTCTATAATTTTTAGCTAATAGTAAAGTAAGTAAACTGATAAAATATTTTTCTTAAATTTTAACATTATTTCAGTTTTCCACACCATGCATGGTATAAGCTAGGGAAAAGACCTTCTAGATTTTGTTTCCATTTTTTGTTCCATACACAGTTCCTCAGTTAAGATGTGCTGTTTGACTCAGCTTGCTTGTTATTCTGATTCAGACTTTCTATTCGGATGTTTGATGGAAAAGCCAGGGAAGGCAATGAGGAGTCGTAAAGGCAGTTTGCTGCCACCACTGCTCCACATGCCATTTTCCATCAGCTTCACCAAGACCAGTGAATACCAATGAAGACATATCAATATGATTCATTGGGAAATGAGTCTCAAAATTGTAGTTTTCCTGACTTTGAGATTTTTAATGAGAGCTCTATTTTACTTATAGCTACTGGATTTCAAAAAAATATTATTAACTGAACACTATCATTACACTGGTGCACTCAGAAGATGAATTACAGAGAGTTACTGTAAAAATGAATAAAAAAGAAATATGGATAGGCAGAACAAACCCACTTTTTATTATTATTTTTGTTTGTTTTGGTATCTTTAATGTACAATCACTTGAACAACATTATGGTTACTAGACCCCCTATTATCAAGTCCCCCCCACATACCCCACTACAGTCACTGTCCATCAGCATAGTAAGATGCTATAGAATCATTACTTGTCTTCTCTATAAATACTGCCTTTCCCGTGTCCCCTGCTGCTGCATTACATGTGCTAATTGTAATGCCCCCTTTCCCCCCTTATCCCTCCCTTCCCACCCATCCTCCCCAGTCCCTTTCCCTTTGGTAACTGTTAGTCCATTCTTGGGTTCTGTGAGTCTGCTGCTGTTTTAGAACAAACCTACTTTTGATTGGTTTATTTGGTTAAAAATAAAAGCCAGGAAAAGAAACAGAAATTTACAAAAGAAGGCAGGGCCAAGCAGAGATAAAGAAAATGAGACTCAGAGAATTTAAATACTTTCCCCAGAACGAGCAAGCTAGTTGATGAAAGAGCAAAACTTTGAATCCATATGTTCTCAAAATATGCTAGAGTTTTTTGATAGGCATTAAATAAGCTGGTTTCTTTAAATTCTTAAGATGTTTGACATTTACTGTAGTCCATTCAAGCTGCTATAACAAAATACCATAGACTGGGTGGCTTATAAAAAGCAGAAATTTTTTCTAAGTTTTGGGAGATGGAAAGTCCAAGATCAAGTTGCCAGCAGATTCAGTATCTGGCGAGGGCCCACCTCCTGGTTCATAGGTGCCTGTCTGCTTGCTGTGTCTTCACATGGCATATGGGTGAGGAAAGTGTCTGAGGTTTCATTTATAAGTGTACTAATCTAACTCATGAGTGTTCCACCCTCATGACCTAATCACCTCCCAAAGGCCTCATCTCTTAATACCATCACATTGGGGATTAGGATTTCAATATATGAATTTTGGTGGACCTAAACATTCAATCTATAGCAACATTCTAGTTCCAGAGAAAGGTATTGGGTATGGCCAGTTCAGTGAGAAAGGATTATAATTATGCTTAGGGAAAACATATTGCTTCATTAAAAAGTGCAAAATACAAATAAAACAAATGCTGCAAGCAAGAAAGGAAAATGCCCAAGTGACTGTTGCTGGAAGAGGTCAAATGCCAAATGGTTCATGTGAATATTGGAACCAGATATAGGCATATGTTCTAGGATGTTATTGCCAGTTGAGGACAGGAGGTGAGATTCCGAATCTGAGAGGAAAGCAAAACTGAGCTCCCTACATAAAACCAAGAGTCCTGAAGTACTTCTTTTGTGAAGTGGGAACTAAAAAAAGTGCCCCTTATCCCACAGAAGCCAACACAAAACTGGAACACCAGACATGTGCCAAGTCATGATGTTAGTCCAGGTTCTTTGGAAAGCTTAGAACTGTAATAGGAACAAATACTACAAACTTCTGATTCAAAGGGAGAATAACACCCATCATGAGCTCACTGTAAAAAATTATAATTACTACCAGGAGACAGACTTCTATGAGTGAGAGCTAGCTGATAAAAAAACAGAGGTATATTGTTAGAATTAAACTTCTGAGGGTTTAGATCAAGTGTATTTGAAATGATAAGTGAGAAAGGGAAGAAATCAATATACAAATAAGAGTGTATTAAAAATAGATTTTTCTAAATGTAAAAAAATCACCAGATAATTTAAATATTAGGTTACATGAAGCTGAGCAGTATTAATAGGCTTAGTTGACTGGAATGTAGATATGTCAAAATCACTGAATATAGAGTGGAGAGGAAAATAAATAGAAAATATGAAAAAAAATAGAAAAATAGAGAAGTGAAGGCAAAGCTCCAGCCTTTCTCTATTAAAAACTGTAGAATCAAGGAATTGAGAAAATGATATTCTGAGATAAGTTTGAAATATCCTAAGATGATTTGTTGAATTTTTTCCAGAATTGAAGAATGACATGAATACTCAGATTGAAGGCTTATACTAAGCTCCAAGCAACACAAATAAAAATAAATTCCCACCCACACACAGTATGGAGCAGAGGCCAAGAGTCAAAGATAAAGGGACACTACAGATCACTTGTAAAGGAACAGGATGGTAGACTTTATTTAGCATCAGAAAATGTCAGGTGACAGTACAATAATTTGTGAGAAAAATACAAAGTCAATTTCAGACATAAAAGGCTGTGTTTACTGCTCAGAGAGGCTCATTGAAAATCTTCCCATAATACATATTCAGCAATTAAAAAAAATTTTTTTTAAAAGAACCCAGATGAAGAAGTAGATACAGAGCAATAATATGCAAAGAAATTGGTAAAAAGTTCTTACATCTAGATAGGTATTATTTGGAATTTAAAGGAAACCAAATGACAACTTTGGTGAATTTTTAAAAAGATGAACTTTGAATACTAGATTTCAAAAGTATGGAACAGGGGCAGAGTATGGAATTGAACTGTCTAGTAATATGACAAAGATATTGAATCACTTTTGCTTTTTAAAAAATAAGTATGGGTGTTAAGTATTTAAAAATAAACTGAAAAGTATACTGCCTTATTTTCAAACCAGGGAAAGCTAACATGGGAATTAAGTGAATGTAGTCTGTCCAGTCATGGACAGGAAAAGCAGAAATATAAGAGCAAAGCAAAATGTGGCAAATGAAAAACCACAAAACTAAAAAAAAGAATCTATTTCATAACATCAGTCAAAATGGATAAACCAGTAAGTCTCAATTTAAAGTAGAGACTTTATGAATAACAAAAACCCAGTGATGTGAAAAGGATAAGGAACCTAAATGTTTATCAATAAGAGGCCAGCATAGGAAATTGTAGCATATTTGTAAGATGGAATAGTATATAGTATTTACAGTGAATGAACTGGATCTGTGCATATCAACATAAACCTTTGAAAAAATTTAGAGAGAAGGAGGTAAGATGAGAATGATATACATGGCTTAATAACTCAGTGGCTTGCACAGCTTACAGCATATGGCCTTTTACTATCTCAATCTTTTCATACTTATCTTTCACTGCTGCCCCCTTCAGTTATTCTGACCTATTCACAACTGACCTTTTGCAGTGACTGAGCAAGTGTGTATACATGTCAGGGCCTTTCACACTGCCTGAAATGTTCTTCCTTCAAATCTACTCATGACTTGCGTCTTACCTTCATCGAGGTCTCTGCTCAAAACCACCTCCTTGGAAGCAGCTTTTCCTCACTGCCCTCTCTAAAATTACATCCCTTCATGTGCTCTACCCCTTTATCCTTCTCTATGACATTTATTTAGAAACTTGTATATTTTTAATTTGTATATTTTAATATCATTTTATTGAAAATGGCATACAAAAAGTTGTGCATACTTAATGCATATAACTTGATGTGTTTGGAGGTAAGTATAAATGCATGAAACCACCATAAACATATCCATTACCAACAAAAGTTTTTTCCTGCCCCATTTATTTATTGTTTTGTGATAAGAACAGAACTTAAGATCTACCTTCTTAGCAGGTCTTTATGTTTCCATTACAGTATTGTTAACTAAAAGCACTACAGGAGCTCTCTAGGACTTACTTATCTTGCATAACTGAAACTTTGTACCTGTTGACTAATATCTCCCAATTCCCCCCCCCTCCAGCCCCTGGCAACCACCATTCCATGCTCTGCTACTATGAGTTGGACAATTTAAAATTCCTCATATAAATGGTATCATGTAGTATTTGTCCTTTTGTATCCGGCTTATTTCATTTAACATAATGTCCTCTTAAGTCCATTATGTTGTTCCAAAAGGTAGACTTTCTCTCATTTTTAAGGCTGAAGAATCTTCCAGTATGTGTGTGTGTGTGTGTGTGTGTGTATACACATGCATACATAGATACACATATATATATTGTTGATATTGTGATTACTGATTCTGTTGGTTGTTTACTTTGCTATGCTTTTTTTAGTTAGATGTAATTCTGCCTGTCTATTTTTTGCTTTCATCGCCTGTGCTTTTGGTGCCATATACATGAAATAATTGCCAAGGCTGATATCAAAAAGCTTCTTCTTTATGTGATCTTCTTGGAGTTTTATAGTTTCAGGTATAATTGTTAAGTCTTTAATGCCTTTGGAATTATTCTTGTGTGCAGTGTGTGATAAAGTCCAATTTCATTCTTTTACTTGTAGATATTCACTTTGCAAAGCACCATTTATTAAAGACACAATCACTTCCCCATTGTATATTTTTGCCACCTTTGTAGAATATTAGTTAACTGTATATGTGTGGCTTAATTTCTGGGCTCTGTATTCTGTTCCATTGCTATTTATGTCTGTTTTTATGTCAGTTCCATACTGTTTTGATTCTATAGCTTTTTAAAATTTATTACTAGTTGATTCTTTTAATGCTATTTTAAATGGGGTTGTTTTCTGAATTCTCTTTTCAGGTAATTTGTTGTTGGTGTATGCAAACACAATTAACTTTTGTGTGTTGATTTGTACCCTCCAACTTTACTGTCTTCTATTAAACTTTTCTAAGTTTATTAGTTCTAACAGTTTGTGTGTGTGTGTGCATGTGTGTGTATGTGTGTATAGTCTTTAGAGTTTCCTACATATAAAATCATGTCATCTGCAAACAGTCAATTTTACTTCTTCTTTGCTGACTGGGATGCATTTTATTTCTTTTTCTTGCCTGATTGCTCTGGCCAGGACTACTATGTTGAAAAGGAAAAAGTGGACATCCTTACCTTATTCTAGAACCTAGAAGGAAAGCTTTCAGCTTTTTGCCACTAAGTGTGATTGGAGTTGTGGGCATGTCATATCTGGCCTTTATTATGTTGAGGAATAGTTCCTCTATATACCATTGGTCGAAAGTTTTTGTCATAAACGGATGTTCAAGTCTGCCAAATTCTTTTTTGCTTCTATTGTGATGATCATATGATTTTTATTCTTCATTTTGTTTTTGAGGTGTATCATATTGTTTGATTTGTGGATATTAAACCATCCTTGAATACTTGAATAAATCCCACCTCATTATGATGTATGAACATCCTAATATATATGTATATTTAAATTTTTTATAAAGGTATTAATGATATACACTCTTATGAAGGTTTCACATGAAGAAACAATGTGGTGACAACTTTTACCCATATTATCAAGTCCACACACATACCCCAATACAGTCACTGTTCATCAGTGTAGTAAGATGCCACAGATTCATGATTTGCCTTCTCTGTGCTACACTGTTTTCCCCACGACCCCCCCCACACCATGTGTACTAAACATAATACCTCTCAATCTCCTTCACCCGCCCTCCCCACCCAGCTTCCCACACCCTTCCCTTTTTTTAAAGTTTATTTTGATATCATTAATCTACAATTAAATGAGCAATATTATGGTGATTACAATACCCCCTTCATCAGGTCTCCCCCACCAATCCCATTACAGTCACTGTCCATCAGCATAGTGAGATGCTATAGAGTCACTACTTGTCTTCTCTGGGTTGTACAGCCCTTCCCGTGCCTCCCTAACATTACATCTGCTAATCGTAATGCCCCTTTTTCCCCCTTGTCCCTCCCTTCCCACCCATCCTCCCCAGTCCCTTTCCCTTTGGTAACTATTAGTCCGTTCTTGGGTTCTGTGAGTCTGCTTTGTTCCTTCAGTTTTTTTTCTTAGTTCTTATACTCCACAATGAGTGAAATCATTTGGTACTTGTCTTTTTCAGCTTGGCTTATTTCACTGAGCATAATACTCTCTAGCTCCATCCATGTTGTTGCAAATGGTAGGATTTGTTTTCTTCTTATGGCTGAATAATATTCCATTGTGTATATGTACCACCTCTTCTTTATCCATTCATCTACTGATGGACACTTAGGTTGCTTCCATTTCTTGGCTATTGTAAATAGTGCTGAGATAAACATAGGGGTGCATCTGTCTTTTTCAAACTGGGCTGCTGCATTCTTAGGGTAAATTCCTAGGAGTGGAATTCCTGGGTCAAATGGTATTTCTATTTTGAGTTTTTTGAGGAACCTCCATACTGCTTTCCACAATGGTTGAACTAATTTGCAGTCCCACCAGCAGTGTAGGAGGGTTCCCTTTTCTCCATATCCTCGCCAACATTTGTTGTTGTTTGTGTTTTGGATGTTGGCCATCCTCACTGGTGTGAGGTGATATCTCAGTGTGGTTTTAATCTGCATTTCTCTGATGATTAGCGATGTGGAGCATCTTTTCATGTGCCTGTTGGCCATCTGAATTTCTTCTTTGGAGAAGTGTCTATTCATGTCCTCTGCCCATTTCTTAATTGGATTATTTGCTTTCTGTTTGTTAAGGTGCATGAGTTCTTTATATATTTTGGATGTCAACCCTTTATCAGATACGTTTTTTATGAATATATTCTCCCATACTGTAGGATGTCTTTTTGTTCTACTGATGGTGTCCTTTGCTGTACAGAAGCTTTTCAGCTTGATATAGTCCCACTTGTTCATTTTTGCTTTTGTTTCCCTTGCCCGGGGAGATATGTTCATGAAGAAGTCGCTCATGTTTATGTCCAAGAGATTTTTGCCTATGTTTTTTTCTAAGAGTTTTATGGTTTCATGACTTACATTCAGGTCTTTGATCCACCTTGAGTTTACCTTTGTGTATGGGGCTAGACAGTAGTCCAGTTTCATTCTCTTACATGTAGCTGTCCAGTTTTTCCAACACCAGCTGCTGAAGAGGCCGTCATCTCCCCAATGTATATCCAAGGCTCCCTTATCAAATATTAATTGACTTTATGTGTTTGGGTTGATGTTTGGATTTTCTATTCTTTTCCACTGGTCTGTGGGTCTGTTTTTGTGCCAATACCAAATTGTCTTGATTACTGTGGCTTTGTAGTAGAGCTTTAAGTCAGGGAGCGTAATTCCCCCTGTTTCATTCCTCCTCAGGATTGCTTTGGCTGTTTGGGGTCCTTTGCAGTGCCATATGAATTTTAGAATTATTTGTTCCAGTTCATTGAAGAAAGCTGTTGGTACTTTGATAGGGATTGCATTAAATCTGTAGATTGCCTTTTAGGTAGTATAGCCGTTTTGACAATATTTATTCTTCCTAGCCAAGAGCATGGGATGAGTTTCCATTTGTTAGTGTCCTCTTTAATTTCTCTTAGGAGTGTCTTGTAGTTTTCAGAGTACAGGTCTTACACTTCCTTCGTTAGGTTTATTCCTAGGTATTTTATTCTTTTTGATGCAATTGTGAATGGAATTGTTTTTCTGAATTCTCTTTCTGTTAGTTCATCATTAGTGTATAGGAAAGCAACATATTTCTGTGTGTTAATTTTGTATTCTGCAACTTTGCTGAATTCAGATATTAGTTCTAGTAGTTTTGGAGTGGAGTCTTTAGGGTTTTTTATGTACAGTATCATGTCATCTGCAAATAGTGAGAATTTGACTTCTTCTTTACCAATCTGGATGCCTTGTATGTCTTTGTTTTGTCTGATTGCTGTGGCTAGGACCTCCAGTACTATGTTGAATAACAGTGGAGAGAGTGGGCATCCTGTCTTGTTCCCGATTTTAGATGAAAAGCTTTCAGCTTCTCGCTGTTAAGTATGATGTTAGCTGTGGGTTTGTCATATATGGCCTTTATGATGTTGAGGTACTTGCCCTCTATACCCATTTTGTTGAGAGTTTTAATCATGAATGGATGCTGAATTTTGTCAAATGCTTTTTCAGCATCTATGGAGATGATCATGTGGTTTTTGTTCTTCTTTTTGTTGATGTGGTGGATGATGTTGATGGATTTTCGAATGTTGTACCCTCCTTGCATGCCTGGGATGAATCCCACTTAATCATGGTGTATGATCCTCTTGATGTATTTTTGAATTCGGTTTGCTAACATTTTGTTGACTATTTTTGCATCCATGTTCATCAGGGATATTGGTCTGTAGTTTTCTTTTGTGGTGAGGTCCTTGCCAGGTTTTGGTATTAGAGTGATGTTGACTTCATAGAATGAGTTTGGAAGTATTCCCTCCTCTTCTATTTTTTGGAAAACTTTAAGGAGAATGGGTGTTATTTCTTCTCTATATGTCTGGTAGAATTCAGAGGTGAATCCATCTGGCCCGGGAGTTTTGTTCTTGGGTAGTTTTTTGATTACCGCTTCAATTTCGTTGCTGGTGATTGGTCTGTTTACTTTTTCTGTTTCTTGTTTGGTCAGTTTTGGAAGGTTGTATTTTTCTAAGAAGTTTTCCATTTCTTCTAGGTTTTCCAGCTTGCTAGCATATAGATTCTCATAGTATTCTCTTATAATTCTTTGTATTTCTGTGGGATGTGTCGTGATATTTCCTTTCTCATTTCTGATTCTGTTCATGTGTGTAGATTCTCTTTTTCTCTTAATGAGTTTGGCTAGGGGTTTATCTATTTTGTTTATTTTTTCAAAGAACCAGCTCTTGGTTTCATTGATTTTTTTCTATTGTTTTGTTCTTCTCAATTTTATTTATTTCTTCTCTTATCTTTATTATGTCCCTCCTTCTGGTGACTTTGGGCCTCATTTGTTTTTCTTTTTCCAATTTCAGTAATTGTGTCTTTAGATTATTCATTTGGGAATGTTCTTCTTTCTTTAGATAGGCCTGGATTGCAATATACTTTCCTCTTAGAACTGCCTTTGCTGCGTCCCACAGAAGCTGTGGCTTCGTGTTGTTGTCATTTGTCTCCATATACTCTTTGATTTCTGTTTTGATTTGGTCATTGACCCATTGATTAATTAGGAGAATGTTGTTAAGTCTCCATGTATTTGTGAGCCTTTTTGTTTTCTTTCTAAAGTTTAATTCTAGTTTAATACCTTTATGATCTGAGAAGTTGGTTGGTAGAATTTCAATATTTTCGATTTTACTGAGGTTCTTTTTGTGGCCTAGTATGTGGTCTATTCTGGAAAATGTTCCATGTGCCCTTGAGAAGAATGTGTATCCTGTTGCTTTTGAGTGTAGAGTTCTGTAGATGTCTGTTAGGTCCATCTGTTCTAGTGTGTTGTTCAGTGCCTCTGTGTCTTTACTTATTCTCTGTCTGGTTGATCTGTCCCTTGGAGTGAGTGATGTGTTGAAGTCACCTAAGATGAATGCATTGCTGTCTATTTCCTCCTTTAATTCTGTTAGTATTTGTTTCACAAATGCCGGCGCCCATGTGTTGGTTGCATATATATTTAAAATCATTATATCCTCTTGTTAGATTGACCCCTGTATCATTGTGTAATGTCCTTCTTTATCTCTTGCTACTTTCTTCGTTTTGAAGTCTATTTTGTCTGATACAAGTACTGCAACACCTGCTTTTTTCTCCTTGTTTGCATGAAATATCTTTTTCCATCCCTTCACTTTTAGTCTGGGGATATCTTTGCATTTAAGGTGAGTTTCTTGTGGGCAGCATATAGATGGGTCTTGCTTTTTTATGCATTCTGTTACTCTGTTTCTTTTGATTAGTGCATTCAGTCCATTTACATTTAGGGTGATTATTGATAGATATGTACTTATTGCCATAGCTGGCTTTAGATTCGTGGTTACCAAAGGTTCAAGGGTTGCTTCTTTACTATCTAACAATCTAACTTAACTTTCTTGTTAAGTTATTGTAAATGCAGTCTGATGTTTCTTTATTTCTCTCCCTTCTTATTATTTCTCCTCCGTTCTTTATACACTAGGTGTTTTATGCTTTGCCTTTAGTTAGTGTTTGGATGGTCTGCTTTCTTTGCTATGATTTTATTTTCTCTGGTGACAGCTTTTTAGCCTTAGGAGTGCTTCCCTCTAGAGCAGTTCCTTTAAGATGTCCTGTAGAGGTGGTTTATGGGAGGCAAATTCTCTCAGCTTTTGCTTGTCTGGAAATTGTTTAATCCCTCTGTCATATTTAAATGATAATCGTGCTGGATACAGTATTCTTTGTTCAAGGCCCTTCTGTGTTATTGCGTTAAATATATCATGCCATTCTCTTCTAGCCTGTAAGGTTTCTGTTGAGAAGTCTGATATTAGTCTGATGGGTTTTCCTTTGAAGGTGATCTTTTTTCTTTCTCTAGCTGCCTTTAATACTCTGTCCTTATCTTTGATCTTTGCCATTTTAATTATTATGTGTCTTGGTGTTGTTTTCCTGGGGTCCTTTGTGTTGGGAGATCTGTGGGCTTCCGTGGACTGTGAGACTATTTCCTTCCCCAGCATGGGGAAGTTCTCAGCAATAATTTCTTCAAAGACACTGTCTATCCCTTTTTCTCTCTTTTTCCTCTGGTACTCCTATAATGCAAAGTTTGTTCCGTTTGGATTGGTCACACAGTTCTCTTAATATTCTTTCATTCCTAGAGTTCCTTTTATCTCTCTCTGCCTCAGCTGCTCTGTGTTCCTATTCTCTGATTTCTATTGCATTAACAGTCTCTTGCATCTCATCCAGTCTGCTGCTGAGCCCGTCGATGGCTTCTCTTATTTCTGCATTATCTTTCCTGACTTCCCTCACCTCCTCCCTTAGCTCTTGAATATTTCTCTGTAGATCCATCAGCATGGTTATGACGTTTATTCTGAATTCTTTTTCAGGACGATTCTGCATTTCCATCCCTTCAGGTTCCTTCTCTGGGATTGTTGTCTGGGTCTTGGTGATTTTTGTCTGTATCATGTTCCTCTGTCTTGTCATGTTGATAGGAGTGGTCGCTGGTAGGTGCCATGTATGTCCCCTGGGGTCTTTAAGGCTTAAAAAAAAAAAGCACACAAAAAAACCAAACAAGCAAAAAAAGAAGGAATTGAAAGAAAAGAAAGAAAAAGGAAAGGGAAAAAGAAAAAAAAAATTTTTAAGCAAGAAAAGAAACAAACAAAAAAAAGAAGGAAGAGAAAGAAAAGAGAGAAAGAAGAAAGAAGGAAAAGGAAAGGGAAAAAGAAAAAGGAAAGAAAGGAGAAAAACAAACAAAAAAAAGCCCACCTGGAGTGGATTCTCTAAGCGTGCTGTAGGTGTCGCTGTTGCTCCACTAATCCGCAGCCGTGGCCGCGCTGCTTTTTTGTAGGTGGCCGGGGCAGGAACGAATGGGAGGCTATTGTTTTCAGAATAAAGTTCCAGCGTGGCTGCTCCCTTCTCTCCATCACCAGCAAAGGGGACCAAAGTTCCCCAGAACTTCAAGCCTGCAGGGCTGAGCCCCCCTGGGCTATGTTCCCTCGCTGAGCCCCCCGCGTCTCCAAAACCGCTACAAACGGTGCGCACTTTTCTCTTGTCCTGGGGCACTGGCTGCACGGTCCCGGCGCGTTCCCGGCTCAAAACCTGCACTTCGGCCTCTCCAATGTCCTATGCACCGCGTGATGTGTGTCAGCGCTCCTGGTGCAGACCATCGGTGCTGGTTATTTCACGGACCTGCTCTTCTCCCCCCTGGCTCCGAATCCTCTCCTCCCGCCAGTGCACTGGGCTGGGTAAGTGCTTGGGTGCCGCCGAGTCTCGGGGTGCTGAGGCCTCCCGGGTGTGGCTGCTTGCTGTGCACTTTCCTGTGTGCTCTGGTCTCTCTTTTAGGAATAGTTGTATTTGCTGTATTTTTGTAGATTTATATAGTTTTAGGAGGTGATTTCTGCCGCCCTGCTCACACCGCCATCTTCCCGGAAGTTGAAAACTCTGCTCTTCTTTAATGATCTTTTAATGAAGGGTCCTACATGAAGAGGAAAACATAAATGGACATGTTTATGAACAATACCAACAACATATTACTATACCTTATCGGGTTTTTCAGTTGCAACAATATTTTAATGAAGTTTTAATGAAGGGTCCTACATACGGAGGAAAATATATATGGACATATTTGTTTGATTCCACTGCTCATTGTATGGCCCAGGTTAGTAGCTGAGTTTTCACTTGGTTCATAGGTGCTGAAAGCCAACTAGTCTACTGAAGGGCTTTCTATTAAGAGTTGCCTGAAGGAGACTGAAGTTTATCATAATACATTTATTGATTAGTTGAATACATTCTTTCAGTACTTCATTCACTTATCACTTGTTCAGCCACAGACTCATTCAGTAAATATATGGAGTAAGATTGTAAGATACAGTGGAATCAAGAAGGATTGATTAAATCATTCATTCTTTCCATTTAGAGGTCATATCGTATGCCAGGTAGTGGGATTTTGATTGATAAGGTATGCTTCCTTTCCTTCAAGCTGGTCACAGTCTAATGGAGGACTGGTATTTGAAAAATTTGAAACACTGTGAGGAGAGCTGCAGTACATGTGCTTTTGTGTAGTGCAGTGTGGGTCCAGGGGAATGAGGCAAGTACATTTTTGTGGTGTTCAGAAAAGACTTCAAAAAGATGATATAACATGGTATGTTTAGGGGAAACATACAGTCTGACAAAGGCATAGAGACATAAAAAAACATGGTTGCAACTGAAAAATCCAATAAAAAATGAATTTTAGACAATAGAATATATCATCAAAATAACCAAATTCATATATTGCTTTATAATATCATTTTAAAATCAACTTATTTTGCTCAATAAAAATTTCCAATTTATTTTCTGCCATTTTACTGCTTTATAAGGATATGAAGATTCTTTTTCAAAATTTTACAACACTCACAGAGGACTATTAAGAGGTGATGCCATGTATATTAAGAAATATTTTATTTAGATAATTATAATGCCTTTCAGTGCTTCTTTCCCTTCCTGAGTTCTCATTTCTTCCAAAGCAGAAATGTACAGAGCTGGTTAATGATTTCTCTGTTCTTTATTTTTCCCCACTGCCTCCCTGAGAAATGACAGACAATTTTTATGAAAGTATTCAGTTAATGGCTAGGAATGTAGATAAATGAGTTCATCAATATGATCATAAATTTATTGTGTAACCTTAGCCCAGTTATACCGAGCTAGATATGCTCTCACCTACTTGACAAAAGAACCGGAAACATGAATTAAGCAGGCATTGTCACTGACCACAGACCAAAGAGGGCAAAACAAATAAAAGGAACTCCTTTAATCACCAATCCACAGAACCACCTTGGGTTTATGGTTTTACCTAGCCAGACATCATATTAACCACAGGTAAAGCAAGGAAAGTAGTAGAAACAACTCTCACCACATATTTCATGGAGATGAAAGTAGAGTTAATGAGAAAATGTTAGTAAAACATTTTAAGCTCCTTTGTAGGAGGACACTGTATAAATACAGAGCAATATTATTAGTCATTTTAATAGGCTGGGAATTTTTACTGCTTGAGAAAGATGCCCCGTTTGAATTATGCTGATCTTGCATTGCTGTATACCCTTTGCTTTATAATGAGCAAAGGTATTTTAAACTTCTAATTTTCTATTATTTCTGAATACTAGGAATGTGGCTGTCTCAACCCAGCTCTGTACTTTGAGTTGCAAGGGGAGAGCTTGATATTGAATGGCGTTGAATTCCATGGATTTTGGGTGGCTGTGTTGAGAGATGTATTATTTATTATTGCTATATATAAAAGAAAACCAGAATAAAAAAGGCAAATGCTGAACTTGAGAATATAACCTCTTGGTCGGGTAGGTGGCTGTGGCAATCCCAGGGCAAACATTCTTATTATAATAGCTCAGCATCCCACTTTCCTTACTCTCTCCAGCAATAAAAGGCCAAGCGAATCATTACAGGTTCCACCAAAGAACCAAACGTTTGAGGACGACAAGCCACCGTTCATTTCACGTAATGACAAAGAATTATGTTGGAGTCCTAAATAGTATTATAGGCAGTATGATAAATTTCTTAGGGAACTAGATTTTACCAATCTGTTTCATAAAATGAAATGTCAGGTCCAAGTTTGTGGGCATATATCCAGAGGGGTCCACTTTACTTTTTCTCTGGCAAACATACCAATGTGGTAGGTGCAGCTAGAAAAAAAAAGTTTTGCAGTAAATAAATTTCTTATTTTGAGGACTGCAATACACAGTACTAAGAAGCATCCTCCTTTGCAAGTCTTCCTGCTTGAATCACATTGGAAGAATAACAACTAGCTAAGAACTGCCCCCATTTCTTCTCTGCCTCTGAGTTTCTAAAGATTTGGCATTCACCCCCTTCACAGTGCCACTGATCTTTCTATGTCACTTGGCTCATGTTTTTTTTTTCATTCTGTCCCATTCCATCTTCCTCACTAACTTTCAGCATGCACATGAAAAGCCATCACCTTGGCCTCATGTAGCTTTGACTTTCCTGACTCAGAGAACTTTATTCTGCATTCCTTAACTTCTCTGACTGATCCCCACACCATGTCACCTTTCAAACTATTCAGCCTCTGAAACTGTAAATCCTAGATTCTCCTCTTTCTTTTTCCTTCTGTCAGCATCTTCGCCCTTCACCTTTCTCATGGAGCTGTGGCTTTATTATGACCTTTATTCACTTTGCCACCTGTCTAGTACCTTCCACTTTTCTACTTCCCTGTCCTTCTACTGCCATGACTTGGCCAGTCTTAAAAATGGAATCAATTCCTGAGTTTCTGTGTTCCTGCTTCTTAAGAAATGCCATTTAACAGTGATGATGGCCCCATGACACTTGTATAAGCTCTGACCTCAGCCACATTCCCATAACTGTATAGGAAATCACAATTCTGATTTTGACTCTCTTCTTTCTCATGTTCTCCAAATAATCTTTTTCTTTCTCCCTTCCAGCAGATGGTTTATATGAAATTTGAGACATGGACTTTCCCAGCTTCTTGTACTTCAAGCCCAAAATCTATATTCACTAGTCTGATAATCAAGGGTGATACTCAAAATATTTAACAACTTAGGGAGGAACTGACACCAATGATCAGAAATAGAATGAATGTTTTTGAGGCCTTCTGCTGGGGCTTGGTTGGGGTAGGGATGAGTAACAGCAGCCATGGAGAGAGCACTGTGGTATGAACACTCAGAGCAGCAGCCACACATCAACCATTGGGAAAGTGTGTTGATAATTTTAAAATAGGCAGTAGGTACTAGATGATTTATCAGCCATGTTGAATCTTTCCCCTTTAAATGTTCTCCTTCACTTCTCTGTGGCCAAACTCCAACAATCTATCTGTAGACCTCTAAAAGTAACCTACTTTTAGAGTGACTAAAAGTAGTAGTCACTCGAACTGTCTTCACCCCATCCTATTAGATACATTGGGGGTATCTGGCCATGTTAATTCCCTCCTTTCCTTGGTATTCTCTTTATTTTTGTTTTTTATGACACACCTTCTCAGACTCCATTTACTCAGAACATTACCTTATAGTCTCTTTCCATTGCTTTCCTCTCTGCAGCTATAACCCCTTAAATTGGGGCATTCCTTAGACATATATTTTCTGTCCTACTCACACTCTTTACTCACTTCTTGCTTATGTTATTAAAGTGAAAAGGCTTCAAAACATATAAATAGCATCAAATAATCAAATGACATGTTCAAATAATAAACAAAAAATGTAACATATGAGTAAATAGGGAATATCAATGGGAAAGTGGAAATGATAAAAAAGAAATGGAAATTCTGGAGGTTAAAAATTAAATATCTGAAATGAAAAGAAGATTACTAGGGAAAGTAACAGCAGATTTTAAAGGAAAAAAGAATCAGTGAGCCCAAAGTCCATAGGAATAGAAATAACCCAATATGAAGAAAAATTTTTAATGAAGAAAAACAATACTCAGTGATCCATGGGATAATTACAAACTCATAATAGAGCAATAATTGAAATCCCCAAAAGACAGGAGAGACACAAGGGAAAGAAAACAAAATTTAAACTATATCCACTTATCAAATTTTATGAAAATTTTAAACTCAAGTAAGATAAAGGCAAAGAAAAGCACAATTAGATACACAAATTACTGTAAGCCACAAGTAGTATAAATGTGTGTGTCTGTGTAGTAAGAGTGTGCTTATTTATGCAAGAGTAGGGAATGGTGAATATCCAAAGCTGTGGCTCACAGTCAGTTTCTATTGACTTGTTTTATTTTGTTTTCCCTGATTATGCCTGACAATTTCCTGGTCTTTTTATGTATCATATTTTTCATTTGAAAATTAAACGTTGTAGATAATACATTGTAGCCACTCTGGATTCTGTTTTGTTCTTCAGAAGGTTGTTGGTTTTATTTTGTTTTGCTTTGCTTTAATAATTAGCTTGCCTGGACTGAAACTGGAAAATGGTGTACAGCCACTGATGTCTCACTCATATCACGCTCTTTCTTTGTCCTTTAAAAAATTCTGTCTAGCTTCCTGGGGTCTTCAATTCAGCTGTATTGCTTAGTGATTTTGCAAATTACTTGTGCAGAGGTTATGTTGATACCCCAAGACAGAAAAATTTCCACTCTTTGCCACCTGAGCATTGTTCAGGCTGAAGAATGCATTAAAAGATGTAGCATATTCACAAGTTTTTCCTAGGTTTTGAGTTTCACTGCTCTCTAGTATTTCCTGCATGCATGTTTAGTTTAGAAGTTGTTCAATGCTCTGTTTATTGTCCTTTTTATATATGTTTCTATGTGCGTGAGCTTTTGTTACTTTATATTATTATTATATGTTTAGCTGCTTTGCTGGTCACCCCAAACCCAGTTTGCCATTTCAACTGGTAAACCTATAAGTTTGCACTACCTAAGTTATGGAAAATGGAAATATCCTTAGGCAAAATTCCCCCCAAATGGCCATTTTACTTGATATAGCACCAGTTTTTCATGACTAAATAATTTCTCACATTTTTTCTGGCATTTGGTCATTTTTCAATGCCCTGAAATGATCCTTTTACTGTTTTGTCTATGTTTATGTTTAGATGTACAGATTAGAACTGCCTGACTTCTTCATGGTGCTTTTACAAAAAGTAGAGCCTAGATTGCGATTTTTAAATAGATATTTCATCTTCAGTTTTATTGAAAATTATTTCTGAGGTGTAAAAATGAATCACCTTATCATTCCAAAATTGCCTAATGGCTAAAACTAACTCCCTTAATTATAATGATTCACAATATTTGGTCATATTACAAGTATGAAAGTATAAATGTATAATTATTTTTCTAAATTTTATATTTGGCCCTTTATTTATCTATATGAAATGTGATTTTGCAGTGCTGATTTTTATCCAAAGAGTTACTTTTGGGAATCATGGACATATGAATTCACTTAGTACAACGAAAATGACCTCTTCTCAGAAGGCTCCCTCTTCCTTCCTTTGGACATCTCTGCAATTCATATATGCTTCAAATGTGCTGGCCACTGCTTTGCCAAAATGAGCTCCTTTGAGCAAAGGGCATGAAATCTTCATTTTTCAAAATTGTAGCATAGTGCCAAAAAAGGAGAAGATACTACATAGGTCATTATGTGGTGTCAGTTTTCACATCATCAATATATGGGACATTATTTTTAGTCATTTTACTCATGTTGATCATGTTCTAATTTTACCAGCAAAAAAAAGATTCCAAATATTATGTCCTAGATCTGGGACAGGGTGATAGAGATGTTAGAACTTGTGTACAAATTTTGGTCAAGAAAACATGGTCAACTAAGTAATTAAAAACAGTTTTAATATTATGATCTAAGATTTTGCAAGTAGCTTAACAATAAAAATCTACTTCCTCTTTTCTTATAATTTTTAATGTCTCATTTTAGTTATACCTAAAAGAAGGATCTTGTATCTAATTAGTTTGAGGCAATATATTGCCTTATCTGAATGGAATTCACATGAAAGTACTCATACATTTTTACAAGAAGAAATATCATAATGGTTATCAGCATCATATGTGATATTTTTGATATAATGCAGTTGTTTTTTCACCCCCCAACTTGTTATTAATATGGCATATATTTCTGTTTTGTATTATTTGTCTTAGTAAAACAAAAAAGGAAGCTTCAGCAAGGCAGCAGTAAATTACTTTTGTAAAACTGCCTTTTGGCAATTAACTTTTCCTTGTGTTATGAAAAGCAGGTATTGATACACAAGCCAATTCCTGTGTGTTTCCTCTTTCAATATTAAAGCAATCTAGGAAGTCTTAGTTGTACTCTTCAGGCTAAATTCTCTGAAAATATGTCCCTGTTAAGATCAATTGGAGTGCCTTTCTCTTAAAAGGATTCCAAATAAACAACAGTAAATCATGCAGCTAGTTTTCCAATATTGCCAATCTGCATAGGAATAACAGTAAACAGTATATCGAAAACAATTCACTGAAACTCTGGAGAATAAAATCAATTCAGAGGACATGCAATAATGAACCGCACTATAAAGCTGGGATTAGGAAGCATACTTTTGCTTGTGAACAATATTTGGTAGTCTTTTAGATTTATTTTTTTATTGCAACATGGTTAAGAATTTTCTTTCAGAATATTAACCAAAATACAACTGAACATGCTTAACATCAAAATGCAGCAGAGACTAATCAATGCAAATACATTTTGTCTCAAGCTATTTAGACAAGACATCCTTTTAAGTGCAAGTAAAATGACATTTATATCTGTGACCCCTGCCTCACACAAATCCCTTTAAATGGCAACTACTCAATTTCCGTTATTTTTTAAATTGATGTTAATTAACTACTAGAAGTTGGCATGTATGAGACAGGAAAGTATTTTTGTGTCTCATGCATTAAAACCAATTAATTAAAGATACTTTATAAGCTCAGTCAATTTTGGCCACTGTCTTAGCTCTATGTCACTCTCATATTTTTCTTCTTTTTTGTTTTTGACCAGAAAAAAATCACAAAAATTAAAAAACTGAAGGATAATGCTATTCAAGAAATATGTACATGTTAACATATTTTCCAACAAAAATTATTTTAAGTGGTGCCAAAGGGAACACTCCAATTTTTAAGAAAGATGCAAAATTAAAAATTTTAGTGTTAAAACATATAATACCTCAGTCTGAATGCCAAACCCTTTTCAATCCAGATCCAATCCAAAACAATTAAAGAAAAATAAGTTCATAACGATTGCTTTATAATGCTATTAACATAATAAAATGTCATAAATTGGCTTCCAAAGTGTAATTCTGAGTTTAGTGCAAAGAGTTCTTAATAATATAAAAACCAGTCTGGTTGGTCAAGTGTACACTAAGCTCTCAGCAGTCCAGTGATCTACCTAAAAACTGTATTTTATTCATTCTCATTGGCTCCCTACCATCTTTGGAGGCTAGAATGAGAGGGTGTGTATTCATTATCTCACAACTCATAACTATTCCATAATGCAGGATTACAGATGATCACATTTGCTTATTAAATGAATGAAAGTATCTGAAATTGTGAGATTTAAGTGTTATGACATGCAAGGTTATGTCCTTGATTCATAGTCTTTACTACACAAAACTGTTACTACAAAATTTCACTATTTTAAGTAGAATCTGATGAGAAAAGGAAAACAGGTGAAAAAGACTCCAACTGAGTAAAGGGAGTGAACCACATATGATCAACATTTGTTTTGTTTTTCTATCAGTATCTTCTCATGCTTCTTAAAAGGGTAGATGTAGGAATTTTATATTAGCCAAACATTCTTCTTTTACCTCCTACTCACTAGAAATAGATAGATGGATAGTTAGGTAGATAAGTAGACAGATGTCAAACTAAAATTTAAAAAAGTATAACAAACCCAAGCTTTCCATTTGAAAAACTTTCACTGTATTGAAGTTTGTATCACAAAAACAAAATCACCACAAAGCATAATCACCATTCCCCTGAACCACAAGAGGATCTGTATACATGTGAGTGCACCATGTTCGTGTGTATCCAGTTTGTTTTTGTTTTTCTTTTTGGTCTTACATCTGTGACCACACTGTTGTCTCCAAGTAATGCTTTACTTGTGAGAGTATCATTTCTGGAAATAGCGCAGCATGCAATTTTTAGTCCATGAATAAAATGTTTACCAAAAAGGGGGTATTTTCTGCTCTGATAATTTTCCTGGCCAGACACAGTCTAACAATAAATATTTGTTCTACTCCTGATCCCCATAGCAGGAAGATGTCTGCCAAAATTGTGGCTGTGCAAAGCATTTCCTCAGAAAGGGATAAGGATATAGCTATGGATTTGATTGTATAGTCTATAAAATGTATCAGAATCACCAAACCTCAGCCAAACTTTTCCTTCCTCCTCTTTCCTCTTGCCTTCCATCTAATAAAAAACATGAACCCTTGGAGGGAAAATGGAATTGAAGATTTCATCATACAATTCTTAGTACTTTTCAAACCTTATATCAATGTTCACACATATTTTCTTGTAATGAAGAAGAAAAATGAAGAAAATTTCTGACTAAAATGTCGGCAGGTGAGAGACCTGTGTTATATTCTACGTCCTTTTCTGCTTAAGAAATGTCATGACACTACCTGTAAAATATTTGGACTCTTTGAGATACATATAAGAGAATTTTAAAGAGTAATTTTTCCCTCTGCCTATACCTCCAACTAAACATTGTAATTATAGTGACTTTGACTGTATCCTTACAATAAGTTAAATAGCCTTTGAGGCCCATTATTTCTATTCTTAGTAGTCAAATAGTTGGAAGCCAGAGTACCTGGAAGGTTGAACCATTCTTTAAGAGATGATCCTAGGATAATAGAATCAAAATCTCAAGGTTAGAAAGGACTTCCTAATAAAAATCCCATCTGTTTTTAAATCTCTATGCACACCTTTCTGCCCTATGTTTGTTGCTATACTGGGTTGAATATACACTGTCTCCTGTAGCATCCTATTCTATCTTTGAATATCTCATCTTATTATTCTATAAATTCAGTTGATATCTGTTAATGATGAAGCATCTTTTTATTGATCCCAATTCTACTTTATGTGATAATACAATAAAAGCATGATCCCTTTTCCATACAATTATCTTGCAAGCATTTGAAGAAAACTACCAGATTCCTAGTTAAGTCCTCTTATCTACATGCTTAAATTAGCCATCATTACAACTTTGTGTCAATAAAAAACTTTCATTCCTGGTTGTTTTCTTTGGCACTTGGTTCAAAAAAAAAGGAAAAGCATACTCATGAATTGGAATGGAAAATGTAGATCAATGTCCGTTTGCAGATGAAATGATATTGTACATAGAAAACTCCTGAGACAACCTAAAACACTGATAAAGATGACAAATAAATTCAAGATTATAGAATATAAATTAATATACAAAAATCAATTGTATTTCTATATACCATCAGTGGACAATCCAAAAATAAAATTAGGAAAACAACACAGTTACAATAAAATTTTAAAAAATCACATAAGAATAAATATAGTGAAAGAAGTAAAAGACTTGTACACTGAACAGTGCAAAATATTGTGGAAAGAAATTAAAGATCTAAATAAAAAGAAATTGTGTTCAAGAGCTGGAAGACAATATTGTTAATATGGTGGTCCTACCCAAATTTATCTACTGATTCAAACAATCCATCTTAAAATTATAATTTTTTTCCTCCAGACATTGACAAGCTGATCCTAAAATTTATATGGAAATGCAAGGGGATGCAGAATGGCAATACAATCTTGAAAAAAACTGAAACTAGAGGACTTACACTTCGCAATGCAAAATTTAACACAAAACTGTCAAGACTTTTAGAAATAATCAAGACTTGTGGTAACTACCATACAGATAGATATGTGGATCAATGGAGTACAGTTGAGAGTCCAGAAATAATCCCATACACTAATGATCAGTTGATTTTCAACAGATGCTGAAACATTTTAAGGGGGTAAGAATAGTCTTTTCTACAAAAGTGGCTGAGACAACTGGATTTCCACATATGGAAAATGAAGCAGGACTCCTACCATTAAAATGGATCAAAGACTAAAATTTAAGTGCCAAAGCTATAAAATTCTTGGAAGAAAATGGAATTGTAAATCTTCATTATCTTTGGTTAGGCATTGGATTCTTAGGTAACAAAGCACAAGAAAGCAACCAAAGAAAAAGTAGATAAATTGGACTTAATAAAAAATAAAGCTTTTGTACTTCAAAGGATATTATGAAGAAAGTGAAATGAAAACTGACATAATGGGAGAAAACTTTTGTGAATCATTTATCTGATAAGGGGCAGTATCCAGAGTATAAGATTTGTTATAAAGACAGAAAGACAACAACAAAAAATCTAAAAATGGGCAAAAGATTTAATAGATATTTCTTTAAAGAAGATATGCAATTGGCCAAAAAGCAAATGAAAAGATGCTGAACATCACCATTCTTTGGGGAAAAGCAAATGAAAACCACAATGAGTTTCTACTTCACTCCTAAGGGGAGTGGCTATAATTAAAAGGACAGATTGTATCACATGTTGGAGAAAATGTAGAGAAATTCCCATACATTACTAGTGGTAATGTAAAATGGCACAGCTCCCTTAGCACTTCCTCACATGGTTAAACATAGGGTTGTCATATGACTCAGAAATTCTGCATGTAGGCATATATCCATGAGACTTGAAAACATGCTTACAAAAAAATGTTTGTATGCATGCTCATAGCAGCCTTATTAATACTAGCCAAGAAATGGAAGCAATTTGAATGTTTATTATCAGGTGAATGGATAAAGAAAAGGTGATATACCCATTTTATTTATTATTCAGTCATGAAAAGGAATGAGATATGGATCCATACTAACATGAATGAACCTGAAAAGCAATTTTCTGAATAAATGAAACCCAAGACAAAAGGTGACATATCACATGATTCTTCCTACATGAAATATCAAGAAGAGGCAAACCCAGGCACAGAAAGTAAGAAGATTAGTGCTTTGCAGGGCCAGGAGAGGGACAAACAGGTGTGACTGCTAATATGCATGGGTTTTCTTCAGGAGCAATGAAAATTCCTGGAATTAAATATTAGTAATGATTGCATTAACATATGAAGAAATACTGAATTATGTACTTTAAGGAGTTGGATTTTACAGTATATGAGTCATATCGCCAAGCTGTTCTTGCTGATAGACATTTTTCTGTTTAAGTGTTCCTTCATGCCTGTACTAACAGAAAACTATCAGCAGTTAAGGAGTTCTTTCTCTCAGATATACTTGTGTTATAAACAGATGCTGTGAGATACTCTCCATGTAAACAAAGTCTGTGTGTGTGTGTCCCCCAAAATACTCATTTTCTTTTTATTTATAATGCTAGAAATGGCATGCATGGCTCTTTTATGGTGCTTTATTCTGCTTTTGTTGTTTCTCAAGTACATGGATTAAGAGGAAGATCTGATTATGGCCCTTTGAAAGAAAGATTTAGTTGGCTTCTGACAAGGGCCACACTGAAAAAGGAATCTTACATGTTGAGTGCAGTTTTATCTTGTGGTAATATTTAAACACAGGGTACATTTTACTGTTTCAACATTTTATGTGCAAAATCATTTAGAATACATTTCCCCTCATGTCTTCTCCACATACTAATAGTCTTAGTATAATGGGATGGAAGATGCATACCAGTGTGACTTATTTAATATTTTTAATATAAAGTAAAAAACATAGCAAGATAGATGGAAACAAGCTATATTAATCCAATACATTGCTGTACATTTTAGTGGTGAGATGTCTAAAGTAAGGAACAATCAATTGGCAAAAGACAAGAGTCTTCTGCCAAATGCTGACTGACATGTAACTTTGTGATGTGCAGGACATGCATGGCACTACCTTCATGAGGTGGGGTTGTATTGCACACACCAGCTGCACATTGCAACCCTAATCCTGACACACCCCACCCAGCAGAGGGCGCTGCAGAGGCCACTTCCTACTGCCTTCTGGAGTCTTCCCCACTAACCATATCCAGCTGTTAGCACCTATGTAAGGGCCCTATGGGAAAACATTGATACCATTTGAGTCCAAAGCTGTTTTTTATTTTTTTTAAATCAGGTTTATTGATATATTACATACTGTAAAAATTAACAAATGAAAGTGTACAATATGATGAGTTTTGACATATGAAAACAATTGTGTAGTCATCGCCACATCTCAAAATGTTCTTCTGTAGTACTTGAAAATAATTCTTAAAAAAATAATATTATGGTGGTCATGGGGAATATACTTGTGGGCCCTCAGTGTAATGCTTCTTTTGGGAGCTGTGGTTCAACTTTGAACTTGTGATAAGGCAGCTGGATAAGGATCATTCATCGAAGGCACACTCTTGAGAAAGAAAGACATCTGGGAACTTGTTAATGTGCATTATGGGGTGTTGTGGGGATTACTTAAATATCAATAATGAGAGGAAATTTTCAATGTGTTCCTGGTGATAGAAACTGAAGAGTTATCTGCACCTATAAAAATGAAAAAAAAAGAAAAATTTTGTTGTGACTATATAAAAATAACACTAACTAGGACTGATTGATGTTTCTTATCATTGAATCTAGATTACCTTGGGTAGTATGGACATTTTAACAATATTAAGTCTTCCAATCCATGAGCACAAACTATTTTTTTTTCCATTTCTTTCATTCATGTCTTGTAGTTTTGCATATTCAGGTTTTCCACTTCCTTGGTTAAATTTATTCCTAAGTACTTTATTCTTTTGGTGCTATTATAAATGGGATTGTTTTCTTAATTTCTCTTTCTGATAGTTCATTATTAGTGTAAATAAACACAACAGATTTTTGCATATTGATTTTGTATCCTGCAAATTTACTGAAGTCATTTATTAGTTCCAACAGTTTTTGATGCAGTGTTTAGAGTTTTCTATATATAGTGTCATATGATCTGCAAATAGTGTGTTTTACTTCTTCCGTCCTAGTTTGGATTTTTAAATCTATTTTTTCTTGCTTAAGTGCTCTGGCTAGGGCTTCCAGTACTATGTTGAGTAAAAGTCCTGGCAGCGGTCAGCTTGTCTTTTTCCTGATTTTATATCCCTGGAAGAACAACATATATCCAAAGAGAAGAGCCATAATGGTCCTTAACATAATGGCCCATAACAACCCAGGACTCTTTAGAGAAGGATAGGGTTTGGGGAGGTGGAGTTCTTATGTTTAAACTGTTGGAGACTCAGTCAGAAAATTCATGGCATTACCAGAAACTCTACCAAGCATTAGCACTGTGTAGTTCTTTGTATATAGTATATATTTATAAACACTTGCTGATAATGAAAACATTGAGTAAGATTAGCTTAACTAGAAAAAAAGGAACAAATAATATTACTTTCCAGAATATATGGCAGAAACAAAAATACTGCCTATGATACTGTTTACCTGGCTTGTACCAAAATGGAACAGAGGTAATGTAGAATATCTGGATGGTTAAAGAAAGAAAGAAAGAAAAAAAAACTTTGAGAGCAGATGGAGCGATATTTAAGAATTGTGGCAGGAATAAGAAAATTGAAAACATTCAGAATGCATTCCAAGGTATAGTTACCATGGTACCTATATTTTTATGAAACCTGAGGAAAATGTTATAAAATTCCAAAGTAATTTATCTGAATTTTGTCATGGGAGAAATAGTGCATCAAGTCCCTACCATTTGACCAAGATAATAATACTTCTCATTCATAATCTCCCAAGCTGACCCTAAAAACTCAGGTCATATTTGTTACAGGGGCTCGAAGCAGACAAACAAAAGATTGCCAAGTATAGTAATTGGAATTTTCTTAATTACTCAATAATGGAGGCCCAGAAAATGATTTGCCTGGCACACAACTCCTCACTGGCCAAATAAAAACTCAGGGCTTGTTGCCAAATTAGTAGCACAAGGCTTGGCTAATTCATTCCCCTACCTAACCTGCAGACTTTTCAGTCTCCATTTTGACAGATATCTAATGAGGAGTTGTTCATACAAATATGTCTTTATAAACTATTGTAAAAATAAGCAACTCTGGGATTTTTGTATAGGACCAAAATAAGTTCATCAGATTTAACAAGAATGCATGTTGACAATATTAAACTGTTTTGGGCATGGTTTAAAATTACAATTATATGTTGTCTAATCAATTTTCTGTCTTCAATTTTTATATTAATGAGTCCCTAATGTAGAATTTCCCCCATTCCATAATTATTTCTAATTATCCCTGCATGTGTTCCACGTATGATAGATGCTTTTGGCCCCCTTTTAGTTTCTGGATTACAAATTTATTGGCATAAAAGTTTTCTCAATATTTTTGCAGTTTTCTTTTTTTTTTTACATTTTGATTTGTTTACAGAGCAAAGAAACCTCAAAATATTCCACAGTTTTTGAAAAAAAACCTACCGTCAACAGGCTGACCTCTTTTGATTTGAACTTCTCTATATTTTAAGGTCTGGTTACCTTGGAAAGGGCCTAACCTCTCATAATTCTTGCTGGCCTATTTCCCTGCTGCCACCTCCAGCTCCAGGTGTTTATGGAAAAGTTTAGCACTTTAAAATGTTGACTTGTCTGATAACATCTTCACTCAGAGTTATTTTAAGCCAAGCAGAAAAGGAGCTGCAGCTGAACACCTGGCTGTTTTACTCTTATTTACTACCATGATTAGAAAACACACACACACACACAAAATCACCTACCACGTTTCAGACTTTTCCAAGGGTTGACTCCTGGAGCTGTTGCCTGTGTTGAGATTGTAGATTCCAGAGTCACGCTTCCAGAACTGGAACCCGGGTTCAGCTATTTGTAGCTGATTGGCCTTGGGAAAGTTTCTTAACCTTTCTGAAACACAGGTCTTCCAACTATAAAATGGGGATTAAAACAGTAGTAGTCACAGAAGGTCATTTTCAAATTAAATGAGACAATCAATGTAAATAAAGTGTTAATAGAGTGACTGCCACAGAGTATATGCTCAATAAATGTTAGCAATTACTATTTCATCCCCACCATTAGAAAAAAAAAGATAAGCATTATTTTATAGATAGAATTCACATACTGTAAAATTTGCCTTTTAAAAATGTACAATTCAGTGGTTTTGGCATATTAACAAAGTTGTTCAACCATCACCACTAAATGCAAAGGATTTTCATCACCCCAAAAAGGAACCCTGTATTTATTAGCAGTCCTTCTCCATCATCCCCGGGCCCCAGTCCCTAATAACACTGATCTTTCTTTCTCTATGTATTTGCCTTTTCCGGGCATTGTGAATAGAATCATACAATATATGGCCTTCGGATTCTTTCACCTAAAATATTGTTTCTAGGGTTCACCCATGTTGTGGCATACATCAGTATGTCATTTTTTTCTTGGATTAATCATATTCCACTGTATGGCTATATAGTGCCCTGGGCCTGGCACATCCCCCCCATATAGAAGCTGTGTTCTGAACTGCTGCTTGGTCCCAGATCCTTCTTCCTTACTAGGAGAAACCTTTCCCCCATTCGGGTGTAGGTTGAACTACCTTGGGTTGCTTATATGTGTGCCTCACATGGCAGCTCTCCAGCACACCAGGGCGCTTGAGGGAAGGGAACAAGTCCGTGCCTGCAGCAAAGTTGGGGTATGTGCAGTCCAATATGTGCCAGCTGTCAGAAGGGACCCATGGGAGACAGACACAGACTCTGACCTTGCTGCGTCTTTGCTCCTTTGTGTGAGTAAAGCATTGTTGTAACCAGTGCCCTCTGTGTTGAGTCCTTCTTGGTCACTCTGAGCCTGTAGAAGAAGCAGTGGGCCAGCTCTGGGGGCCCTTCCTTCTGGTGGTCAGTCGTGTCATGATCTTTGCCCTCTTCCATTCAGTGGGAGTCCTCACTTGGGATTGATAACTGAATCTTCCTGCTCTCCAGTTTGCCCATGTGCACATGCAGATAGCAAAGAAAATAGATGTGATATTCCTTATATTTAGTGTTTCCATTATATAGTATACTTGTTAACTTTAGCCATCTAGGAAATGTTGAAATGCATTGGCTTTCAGCTAGGAGCAGTGGCTGAGATTTTCATTAAAAATGCAGACTCCAGCATTGGTCTTGGGGGTTGAGGTGATTAGTAATAGTGTTAGTAATAGTTCTTCCTATCATAGGTTATCAGCCAAGTTTTCTCCTAGTCATTAGGGCCCCGAAATCATACCTGTTTATGTCATGTTCATTGGCCTGTAACTTGAGCAGCTTGGTTACCTGTCTGAGTTCAGTGATCCAAAGCATGAATAACATCAAAGCTGAAACCAGGACTTTAATATTGGTGGTTTTGTCAGAAAGGGCCTAAGCTGTTCATGCATTGAAGTGAATCCAACCTGCTTTAATCACGCCGAGGAGAGACACTGGTACAGGAATATGGCCCAAGTGATGTCTTAAAGGCTAGAGCTGTCCTCATTCCAATTTCCATTCTTTAAGGATATCCGGTAATGCTTTTAAATTCAGTTAAAAAAAATTTCAATCGTTTTTTCCCTGGTCTTGTTCCCATCTCATAAAAACCTGTAACAAGTGAAGTTATGTTCAGTGCATCTTGTGAGCTTGTCCGATTGATCAAGCGTAATCTGATTTTAGGCCCTGAGTGAGCTACAGCCTGTAAGAGGAAGATACAGCCAAGACTCTATTTTTTCATGATGTTTTCTAGCTTTGTCCTGTACCAGACAGACTGGAGTGGCTGGGAGTGCTTTATGACCCTTCATAAAGTCGGCAGCCATGGAACTGCATCAGGATTATGTGCTACCATTGTGATCTAAGGCCAGGAATTCAAGTTTGAGATCCAACTGCTGACATAGACCTCTATGGCATGGCAGTCAAGGTGAAATGCTTGGCATTTTAAGAGAGGTTATTTGATAAGGAACTTGAAAGACATTTCTGCCATTACACACACATAATCCTTTCTTTTTTCCAAATCCTCTTTTGAAACAAATGCCATGGTGTGTGTGTGTGTGTGTGTGTGTGTGTGTGTGTGTGTGTGTGTGTGTGTGAATAATTTTAACCTTGTTATATTACAGGTTTCATTTCGTTCAATAGTTTCTAAAGAGAAGGAAGTTTTTGATACACATGTTGAGGAAAACCATTGTAACATAATCCTGAATCCTTATAAAGCCAAATGTACTTTTGGTGAGCATAGTTAATTCCAATGATCGAAGATGAGACATGAATTTTCATGTCAGAGATGGAACTGCCTTCCAAAATTACCTTTAGCTTTGTATAAATCATGCCTTGAGATGCTTCATTATTGAGAGCTAGTATCTGAAAACACCTTTTAAAAAATAATTTGACTATATTCCAGTATAGGAATATAAGTATAAAGGAGAAAGTGATCACTTTTAATCAATAAAATTTAAGTAAATGGTTTTTGACAAGATATTTCTTGTTTTTTATTTTTGTTTTTCTTTCTTTCACATTAATACTATATTAGTTGAGTGTGGACCCCTATTACCTGGAAGATCAATCATTTTTCTCTAGTTAAGTTGTGTTAATAGAAAATTAGCTTTAATTCTGCATGTGAACTAATCAATTTTCAAATAACTATAATATTACAATAAAGAATATTTACTAATGATAAATTCTGATCATAATTTAATCTTTGTTTTTTTTTAAGCATTCTGTAGTTAGTGAATTTAGTGTTTCTAGGATATCAAGCCAAATCTGTAAGGACTGAGAGGTGGTGAACCTAAAACAGGTCTCTGTATGGATTAGAGACAGTTGTTCTGGAAATATTTTGGTTTCCAAGGTACTATCAGGACCCAGAAAGGTCTTTTATTTTTCTTACAGAAGTCTAATCTGAAGGGGCCACAAGGGTCTCACCCCATAGAAACATGTTTCCCCTCGGAATCCTGGATGGTGGCATGATCCAGCCCGTCCGCGCAGTGTACACCACTGACTTTCCATCATATTGGATTGACCTCTGACACCATCACATATAGACTGCCTTAGGTCAAGCAGGTGAAATCCAGCATTTCATCCCACTTCTGCCTGCACTGAGGAAAGAAGAAACAGATTGGGATAGGGCTAAGACTAAGAACCTCAGGCAGTCAAACCCGTTTGAACACTGTCCTTGGTGAAGAGCATAAAGATTAGTTTCAAATTTATCCCCTACTATTCTATCCAAAGTGAGACCCACCATTACTTGTTTCTTTCCTTTTAAGCTTATAAGCCAAATTGGTCATTCCTTGGTCTTGAACTATTCACTGTGCATTTAGATAGAAAAGGAGTTTTGAGGTCCTTTTCCTTCTTCCCTTATCATTTAACACTGGAATGCAGTTGTGTGAAGGTGGGAAAGGAAATAAAATAATGTCTATTGAGCATGTACCGTGTACTGGGCACTAACCTTTGTATTTTACATAATTTTATTTGCTCATAACAGAATTGGTACAATTATACCCATTTTGTAGATAATCAAGCTGATAGTGCAAAAGCTGAGGTAACAAATCCAAGATTATATAACCAATTATTGGTGAACTTGAGATTTAAACCCTGTCCTTTGTATTCTGACTGCTATGCCTTTTGAGATTTCTGTTTTCCTCTTAATAGTATATTCTAAATAACAGCATGGGGACTTTAATTTGTATTGTTTGGAATACTTAGCAGAACCAAAAGACGTAGCATATTGAGACCCTGTTTCCTCAAATGTTTATTAATTCAGTGGTAGTGTGGCATTACCCTCTCAGTAGAGTTTCCTTAAGTTATGAAAGCTGAGAGAAACAGTGTTTGATGATGCCAGGAAAAAAAAAAAAAATTTATATAAGAAATGTCTGACATTTCAGTGCCTCCAGGCTCAATGACTTGAAAACAACTTAGTGCTACTTCCAAAAATATTAGATAGCAGCCATTTACCGTGGAAATAAAATTAATAACTGCAATAGCAGTTATTATTTGTATGAAGCTATTTGGAAGCTGGAGAATCATTTTCCACACATGAAACATTTGCTCATTAATGTAGAACATTTGATTCATTGCATACCATAGACCTTTTGGCGGTTTTTTTTTGTTAGACAAATAAACTTAGGCTCAAGTTGATGGAAGGGGAATTACGTGTAAAGAAGCTACTTATGATCAAGTGTGACTGGTGCCATGAGAAACAATAATTTGTCAGCCTCAGTAAGAATTAAGAACCCTGGGCTATTAATTCTGAGACATGACAGTGCTTGTATTATGTGTTGTTTAGAAATATGGCTCATCAAATTGATGGGAACATATGATTCAAATATCAACTGCTCCTTTGTAATTTTCATTTTGATGCCCGATGAACACTGTTTCTTCTTTGGAATTTTCCACCTTGCTTTTGAGAGGTATAGCATACATTCTCCTATCTGTATATTGCTATGTATTTATTAGTTCAAAAAATGTGTGTTGACATCCTACTGCGGAACTGGCTTTATGCTGATGCTGGAACCATGGCATAGGCCACAATTACTCTGTAAGTTTAATGTTCTCATTATTGCAGTTTACCATTCAGACCAGATATTTGGGTTGCCACAGACGTGTTTTCATTTCTACAAGAGGCAGTCACTTCATTTCCGTGCTGTTATTGACCATATGCTCAAGGTAGTTTTGTTGCCAGATGGTCTCAACTGAGTTGCCCACAATAAGCTGTTTGCATGTTAATCCTTAATAACTTGCCCAACACTACCACATTTGTATTATTATGGAGAATATATTTAATGATTAATGTTAAATTTCTGTATTAGGGGGCTTTCCTCTGCCTTTTCTAATATGTGAAAATCAATATAGTTATACCAATTTTTCAAAATCTATAAAAATGCTCTGGTATAGAAAAAAAACTGTCCTACTTGACTCACTTTCTCTCTCCCACCTACAAATCTGTAGCCAGTGTTGGGTCAACATTGCTCATAAGTGGGGATTCTATTTCCCTTTTATACATCTTTGCATTCTGAAATTTGCTTTATCTGCAACAGTTCTAAGAGTTCAAGATCAGTCGTACATAGTCTGGGTGTAATGCTCAAATTTGATTGTTTATAATGTATTACTAAAAACTAGAACGTGCATATGCCTCATTACTTTAGAAAAAAATGGATTTAATGCTAGTTCAGCAAAGCATTATGCTGTTCCTATTTCAAATCACTTTGGTTCATTGATTAAATATAAGGCAATTTGACTTGTTTAACTGTGTTTATATGAGAAGGATACATGCTAATCTTTTAATTTAATGTGTCAACATGTAAGGATACCCTCTGTATTTTTAGTTTGTACAGTGTAGACTACACACTGATTTGAGTGATCAGTGTACTAAGCACAATTCCTACCTGTGATGCCTTTGATTTATTTTCAAGCCTTGAAGACAGCATTCTATAATTTTACACAATAGGCTTATGTTGCTTATTTTCCCTAATGGATAACATACTCTCTTTACTTTTCTGCATCCAAGTGCAAGATTATAGGTTGTCCAAAGAAGCTCTAAATAATGGTAGATCAGGGGCTATCAGGTGATTAAGCCAGTGAATTTCATAGGTTTATGGGTGTGGTAGCCTGACTCTGCCTCCATTTGTAAGTAAAATATAATGCGAAGGGCATAACAAAACATGGGTTCACATCCCTTTTTTCACATATCAGTTGCCTGAGCTACTGAGTCTCTATGATCATAAATTTGCTAACTCATTAAATGGGAGCAATAATTCTTACAAAATCTCTGCATGTAATAAATGTTCAAAAAATGTCTCTATTCTAATAGTGTATGTGGTCTATTATCTACAAATTAGCACAATTCTCTGCTTGGATTGAGTAACCTTAAGTAACTGGGTAGCAAATTTTGACTCAAGGAGGAAATTTGGAATACAGAATAAAGGATAATTCTTTTTCTCCTTGTATCAAGGAGTTCCTATTTCTTGTGTCCTACTATGGGCAGAAAAGAGAGAACAAGACCAATGTTTGAAATAGCAATGGTAGAATACTTCAGAACCTGGAGATTGCAATATAAATTGTGGATTAAAGACATTAGTGTCTTAAAGAAGTTAAGAACTCAAGACCTGTGTATGATCTCATGGTTTTTCGCCCCTCTCCCATCTGCTCTTCTTACAGTGGCTCACTGAAGGTGAACAACATCCATGAGCCATCCTCAACTCCTGTGTAGAGGCAGATGCCACTACCAGCCTTTAAAAGTGTAATTAGTAATCCATTTCTTTATCCTGTGTTTACAGAGCCACCAATTATCTTGGATATAAATACACTAAAAGAAGTTTAATACATTCACAGTATTTATTGAGGCTAATTTTATGTTTGCTGCCCTGACACATAGCTTTAATAACTCTGAGTTCACACTACTTAAAGACATGAAGATCTTTGAGCTCTGTGAGTGGTGCTGAGAAAGGAAGGTACATGGTGTGTATCATAAAGACCAACTCAGATTAGTTTAAAACAGACACTCATGGAAAGCTTCAGGGAGATAGATGCATAGACATGCCATTCTGTTATCAAAACAATTCTTGGAGAAATAGTTGCTGTTGTCTGAGAGGAAATGCCATCTCCTCAGTTTTTACCAAAACTGTTCTTTGGTTCTAGGCCAAACTTCTTCCCGGATCAAAAGGGTCCTACAGCAGGAAAGTAGGATTAAATACCCAGGTTAAGACCAAGGAATGTTGGCATTAACAAAGTGTGAATTAGTGTGGATAAATTCCTGGCACTTATGCTCAATTCCAAATGTAACTGAATCTCACTCTTATCTAGAAACATTACTTGAGAGCATAAGAAAGAGGAATTCTGGTCAGAGCCACTTTTTGGCATGGTTAAGTCAGAAATGCCGTAAGTACAGGCTTTTTCACAAGATGGAATTTCATTGTTTGGACATCTGGCTGATTTGCTGAAAACATGCATTTATGGGAAAATATGGGAACATTTCTATTTGATAAATAAGGAAATACTTCAGTGGAGATTTAGTATTGGATTCTGACTTTGTGTATGCCATTTTCTTGCAGCAATAACATTTTGCTCTTTCTTTGATTATGTTAGGGGAGAAAGAAGACTCAGACTTATACAATCCCAGTTGCTTTTACATTTTAGCAAGCTGCTCTTAGAAAATCTACGAAGTCACATACATTATTTCTACATGTTTACAACTGTGTGGAAAATTAGTATTTTGAAATTTGGGTGTATTACATATAGATAAACATACCTCATTTATCTCACAGGTAACACTGATGTCTCTTTGGTAAATGATTTGAAAGACAAAAGATTTGCCTCTGAAAGATTGCTGTGTTATAAGCTCCTATTTCTTTCTGCTATGGTTCTGTTTTAACAAAATATTTCTAATTTAAATTCTGGAACACTCTCATTTTTTCTGCAGTACTGAACGGTTCCTCTAATCCAATCTGTGTCATGGGTGCAGCCGTCCTTCAGTGTTGCAGTGATGTGGATTTAAATGTACTGGAATGTGAATGGAAGGTGAATTTATGAAATGAAAACAAACCTCAGGAGTCTATTTTAAGGTAAGTTCTTCTAGTTTTATGAAAGCATGAGCTTATGTTGTTCAACTTGCTTTTTTGAATAAGGGTGAGCATCAGCAGCCAGTGTTATGTGGAATGCAGTTTTCCCTTTGTGATCCTGGGCCAGAGTCACTTCTGAGTGGGAGAAGCATCATCTGTGCTTAGTGCACCAAAAGCAAATTTTTGAAATAGGACACGATCTAATGGTATGAATTTCTATTTTGTGTACATAATGAAGAAACTCTTTTAGAATCAATTATGCATTGACGCCCCCCTGAGCAATATGTTTGCCGTATCCCTGCTCTAGGAGCTCATAAACTGCTAAGCGTTGGTGGAGAGTACAGTCTTGTTTTGCTTCAGGTTAACATGTAGAATGTACTAGAAGAGGGCAGGGTAATGGTGTCTTTTTAAAAAGGCCACACTTTTTCATGAGTGCCGTAGTGATTCTGCAGATACCTTACATGGACTTGTTGTAACACTGATGTTGAAGCACCATATATTTCTTTTGTCACAGAAACCCTGTTTTAACCTTGAACATTAACAGAGGTCATTGATTAGAGAGGTTATTTAGCATCTAACTCTGTTAAGAACTTTCTTCATTGTTAGGGGACTGAAAATACAGAAGGCTTGTGGTTGGAGTAGCATTTCCCTAAACTAATTAACCTACAAGTGCTTGATTAGTGAGGAGTAATAGTAACTACCACATTTGTTGCATGCTTACAGTGTATTAGCCACTATTCCAGGGTCCTCAGAAGGTTTAACGCATTTAAATCCCTAAGACAACTCTACTATTTCTTGTCAATTCTATGATGCATGCTTTTTTTCACATCTTAACAATTCTAAAACCAGGGTATGTCCTAAACTTGATGACTTCTTATAATTACTATCCGAAATGGCATTTGTTATTTAGTATCTGTAAATGTTAGAACATCAAAATAATGAGCCTTAATCACTAGAGCCTAGTCAGGAGCTAGGAAGCAAATCCTGGCACAGTAACTAAAGCGCTTTTTAATGCCTGGGAGCCACATAGCCGTTGGCTGGTGTCAACAGCAGGCTGGTTCTGTAAGTGTACAGCTGGACTAGGAGCCCAGGGCCAATGGCTTTTGGTGAGTTTATGTATTTCTATTAAGAAATACTGTCCCACTGACACTTCTGGTAGCACAATGGACAATGCTATAAGGAAAAACTCAGGCAGTGATGACTATGATTCAAGAACTGATTCAGAAGAGTTTGAATCTGATTATGATGAAGTGTTAGGAACATTTAAAACCAATTTATATTGCTTATATTTTCCTCTTAATATATGTGTGAGAGTGGTATATATTAAAAACATCAATGCATAATTGATTCTAAAAGTTTCTTCATTATGTACACAAAATCGAAATTCACAGCATTAGATCATGTCCTATTTCAAGTGACTGTGGCTTGTCTTCTAAGTGGCATTTAAATTTTTGTCTTCTTATTGAGAGCTTTCTAGATTTGATAAGAACAGTATTATTACCCATTTTATATAGATATAGATGAGGAAACTGTGACACTGTAAGTAGCAGAAGTGGGATTGAGATTCAGACTGTGTCTGCACCATGCCACCTGTACACTATACTGTTTTTCTGGGGAAGTGATTACAGAAGTGTTAAAACATCTTTATTACACCAGTTACAATAAAGTTGCTACAGATATTTTCAAAGTTCAGTTCTTCCCTTTCTTGAGTTCCTGCCTCAGACTAAAACACTGGGCCTTTCCTCCTGCTTAAAGAGAATCTAAGAGAAAAAGGTTCATCTTTTTCTCCACACCTCCGTGGTTCCTGTCTTTTCCAAGCTTGCTGAAGCAATTTCAGTCAGAGAATCCAAGTCAGGACAAAAACTGGAGGAAGCCCATTTTTGCTACCAGACCAAGTTGCACTCTCATCCAGAACGTGCATCACTACGGCAGGCATGGCAGTGTGGTCACCTCTGGCTCCTGGGCGGAAACACCATGTGCGGCTGCACAGGTTGTTTCTAGTCTTAATTGGCTCTGCTTCTCTACCTATTTTTAATCAGTTCTGAAACTACAGGGGATGTGGATGGAGGATTAATAACTTCCAATCTCCCGACATATTTGCCTTTCTAAATCTATGCCAGAAAAACAAAGATATTTCATTTTACATTCATTTAAAAAACCAAATAAAGAGAAAGTAAAAGATCTTTCATTTAATATTATTTTATGAAATATGACTTACAGAAAATATGTTAAAATGAAAACTCTGCTTTGGGATCTTTATATCTGTTTATGTCAAATATTAGAAATCATGTCACTTTTTTTGATCTTCAAAAGCAGACGTAAAACCAAATTTTAACCTATATAACATTTTTCATTTCGACATAATATGAAGATTTGATTTCATACAAGTATTTGGTCCTAAAAAAGAAACAGAAAAGCTGTATATTTTGTACCTATTAGGTATATTCCATTAGATTAATCTTAAAACCCAGCAATCTCCTTTTTTCTGGGATCACTTTACTCCAGAATTTCAGAAGCAAAAGCCAATAACTGGTAGTCCTTACTTTTGAATATCACCTTTCTCTTTTACCTTTTGTAAATGATTTGGGAATCATGATACATGCTTTTCATTAAAAAAAAATCTTTATTTTAGACCTAGAGCTATGGGGTAACAGGTTTTGCAGAAATACTTACTAGGCAATAAACAATATTATCACAGCTACAAGTTGAAATTAAAGGAAAGATACATAAACATGTAAAGATCAAATTGATGATGTCCAGCAATACAGTTGAAAGAGCCTTCGTGTCAGTGTCTGACAGCAGTGGTTTTATAGCAGTGTCTGTCCTTTATTCCCAGGTGTGGCTCACAATTTGTTAATGGAGAAAACTATTTTTTCCCACTATGAATTATGTATCTACCTTTTATTAAATCCCCTTTATTAATGGCAGATTCATAACTCATGTTATTTTTCTTCCATTATTTTAAAAATAAATTTCAAGAGAAAATAATGTCTATGCAGGCTTTATTCATTTTTATTTTGTGTTAGTCTCTGAAATCATTTAATATACATTTATAAAAGTAAGTAGTAAAAACAGTATCATTTGGGAAATACCACTACAGAAAAAAAACTGCATGGGTAAGTATATGGAAGATGTCTTTGAGGCATTCTATACATTTGACAAAAATCTATAAATCATTAAATACAGGTGAATTATGAACAGTGAAGTTGAGGCCTCTCTTAAAGTGCCACAAAGATAGGAACACTCGAAAATTAAAGGGGAGAGTTATTTGATCAATGTTCCTGTTTATGGGAAGAAAACAGGTTCCTCGGTTGCTATTTCTACAATTATGTCTTTCTTTAATATTACACAAATTTTATAATTTAACTGAAATAGTGTGAAAGTAAAGTTTGATACTTTTCCCTCTTAAAAAAGTCTCACTCTATTCCTCAAAGACACAAAGCAAGTTTATCATGAAAGGATGTAATTTTTCAATACTGCAAAACCCTGTGATTTTTAAAAGAAAATTGTCAAAATCAAGTGCTGTTTTAATTGTTGGTCTGTCATACAGACAATGCAGTTTGGGATTTAACCAGAATGCTGCATTCAGTAGCTTGTTCTCTTATCTAGGATGTGATGGAGAATCAGATTCTTAAAATCATATATTTATATCAAAACCTTGTGACTTTGTAATTTGACGTGGATGTTGTATATTGGTTATCATATGGTTTGTAAAATATCTAGCCCAGTTTGGCCATGAGATTGGATGCTTGGTTTCTCCTGTTCTGTGAAGACTTTAAATATTGCTTTGCTTTTCAGTACAGTAACATTTTCTATTATTTTCAGCATGTACATCCATCTCTGTTATCTTGATTTTATTCCTCTTCTCTAATGAATTTAGATTCAAATGTGAAACACTGACATGTTTGATAGGTAGATGTGCACTTCTAGAAATGGTTTTATTATCTTATTAGAGACGTATGTGCACATTGGAAGAAGTACTTTGCATTTTTCTAAATAGTGGGGAAGATGTGTGTGGGTGGTATGTGTTCATTTGCAGATAAGAAAAAAAATGGGCATTAACTATCTAGTGGCCCAAGGGCCAGAATTTGATCACTCATCATTATTTGACACTTTCTATTGTGCTTCTGGGAATATCTGGAGAATTGAGTAGCTGTGACTGGGAGAAAAGATTCATATAAGAATATTGATAATCAACACTTTAACAACAATATATGTTAGCTCTCACCATTCATGAGTGTTTCTGGAATACTGTGAAATTAAGATACTCTTTTTAGGAATTTAATCCATCCTGGCAAGTTTTAGGAAAATGTGCTCCAAGGAAGGAATGTAATTGGTATTAGCCTTGCATAGAAAACACTTTAGCCAGACCATCACTCTAATACTCAGTTTGAAAGTTAATAAGATTCAAGTAAATATGAACCAAATGCTTCTGTCAATAATTCTGTTTTGAATATTTTATTTGTTACTTTCAGATGTTAAAATCATGGCTTACTTGCACATGGTTTATAGTACACAAACTACAAAGATTTCATTTAAGTAAATTATCAGGTCTTTTTATTATGTCTCAATTTCTAACTCCCTTCTGAAAATAGCTGATAAAACATTATGTATTTTGGCTCACACTCATCACTGTTATCCATGCCTTCTTTGGGAATGTAAAAGCAGATAATGTCAAAGGCAGTTTGAATTTTCTCATACAGTCCTTGTTTCACATTAACTGCCCTTTAATTATCATTCTAGTTGGAATTGACCCCTTTGGGAATGCAAAAGGTCAATAGAATTTCTTCAGAAATATCTTGGATCTGAAAGTTTCTTTGAGCTTGGCATGACTGTTTCTCCCTCTTGCTTATTTTGTATTTTTTTCCTATAGGCTGATGATGGACTTTTCTAAAAATATATTCTATGCAATTTTTGCCAAAAAAGGTCAGTGCATAATATTTGTCATCAGCAACAGAGTTCACTTTGACCATTAAAAACTAAATTCAAAATACAGTATATTGTATGGCCTGGTGAAGTGCATGTCTTTTCATTGCTGAGTAGAATTTCTGGATTCTCAGAAACTCAGTGTCAATGTACACAATTTGTCCTTAAAAATCCATTATATACTCTAAAATAAAGGTTCTCCCCTAGAGAAGAGCCTAATGTGGTTTACATGAGCCATCATGTGGAGATTTTCATCAAGATAATAAAGAATTTGAGGTTTTTTTTTTCCCTTTTGGGTTCTAGAAACAGGTGCAGTTTACATACAGGTAAACTATGTGATCAGACCTGATCTATCTAATTATAATTGAGGATAACTGAAACATTTAGGATCCTTACTGAGGTTTCCTTTTCTTTTCTATGGACTCTGCTTTTGATTTATTAGATGATATTTCTTTACTATTGAATGTACATAGATATACTTTTCATTCAAACTCTAAAATATATTGAATTCTTCTGAAAATGTCTTGCTCATTATTAACCAGAATTTGTTGCTCATGTATTTTCTCCTCTACCATCGATAAGGGGGACAGCTGCAATAGAAGCAGCATCAATGCTTGTCATGGTTTAGAAGCAAAATGTTGAATATGGTTTTGCATTTGTTCATGAAGTGCTTTGGGGAAAAACATTACACCAGTCTATTTTTGACACTTTCCAGGGAAAATTTTACTGTGCAAAACAGAAGAGGAGGAGAAATCAATGTGAATATGTATACTCATATGTTAGATTTGACTATAACATATTTAAGTTTTATAGGCACTGACTCAGACTATTTTTATCACCTTCAGAATATTGTTCCTTTTAAATTTGTTTGGTTTATTGTATCACATTTCATTCACATCCATGATTGGACCTCTACCTGAGTTTTAATTTTTCAGTGACCCTTCTTTTATTTCCTTATGGTTTGCTTAGTTTTTTACAAGATCTAAATCTCAGCATAACGTTTCTTCTCAGCATCATCAGTGACTCCTCAGAGACTTTAGATTCCATTCTGTGTACCTTTCTGAGATGCTTCACGTCTTCCACAAGAAACCTGGGGTTTTGGGTGATGTTCTCCATATGTAGCCCATGCGCTTGGGCTGTTTCCATTCTCTTGACTGCAGAGGGAGAGAGCTGTGCAGCAAGAGCATGAACTTGTGATAATGACACCGGCATTTTAATGAGTCTTAGACCTCCTCGGAACCATCCTCTTCTTATCATAATTATGCATCTGTAGGGAAAATGGAAATTTTATAGCCAGGATCCTCGTTTGATTCTAATATCACCCATTGTGTACATACTTAGCCTGCCTCCATGCCCATTGGCAGTGAGCTTTTTACTGGGATAGAGCCACGTGGAGCAAACAGTAAGTCACAGAGGTGCCACCTGGGGAAGGGCAGAGGGGAGCAGGAAGCAGAAATAACAGAGGCCCATGCGGGGAAGCAGAAGAGAGCAGAGCCTGGCAGAGGAAAGCCATGAAGCCCTGGGCTAAGAAGGGAGAAGAGAGTCCCACACTGGGGAGTGGAAGGGAGCAGGAGATATAGACACCAGCAGAGACAGTGCCTGGGGAGCAGAGGCCGTAGACAGGCTAGAGACAGAAACAGGCTTGCTGCTTGTACGTAGCCAGGTGACTGCCCTGAGGATAAAGCTTGGTATGAGCCCCTTTTTACTCCCAATGCTGTTGTCATTATTTAGTCTCATCGAATTCATAGTGAGCATGTCTGGAGCAGGGAACCCCCTCCTCCCAAAGCAACAGCATATTTAGAAATGGTCAACTACACTGCAGTCTTTGCCCAAGGATTTCCTGATCTCCTCTACTGGAAATTATGTCTCCTTCATGATTTGATATTGTTCATCCTTTATGGTACTTCGTTCATTCATTAATTTGTTCATGCACTCATTCATTCAACAAGCTTTTGTGAGTACTCTAAGTGTCAGGCCTGTTCTAGGCCCTGACAATATGTGAAAAATAAAAATAACAAAGAACTCCTTCTTTCAAGAAACTCCTGTTCTAGTAAGGGGAGACAGACAAAAAGTAAATAAACTAGTAAAATACAGTTATAAAGTATATTGGAAGGTGGTAGGTGCAATGGGGAAAATAAGGCAGAAATACCATAAAGACTGCCAGGATAGGGGACCAGAGGGGGGCTACCAGGACTTGGTCAGATAAGGTATCCCTTAGACTGTGACAGTGGAGCATGGATGTGAAGGGGTGACAAAGTATTTCATGTGAACGTGGGGAGAAAAGCTTTATACATAGCTAGTGAAGGTATGACTAACATGTTGGAGCAATTCAGATGATCCCATAGAGCACTAAGCAGATAGGATTTTGTGTTGTGTTCTGTTCATCCTCAATGACTTACCACTCAAGGAGGAAGAACATGTCATAAACATGTTTATATCCCCATAGCCCCATAGTCCCAGAAAAACTATTGCTATTCAGTATATGTTTATTTGAAGTCTAATGATAGAGACTAGGTAACCATGCAGAAGGCACATAGAATCCATAAAAAATTAGAAAAAAAAAATAGAAGAAAAGAAGGAAGGTTGTGTGTAGCATAAATTAGTACACATAATGAGTACAAACTATCTCCCAAGCCTTCATTAATTTACAGGTATCTCATTTCACTTTTACAAGAATCTTGAATATTGAATGTAAAGTTCAAGCCAAGCAACTAATGTCCTAGTGTTAGCAGCTTATGAACAGGTACCATCAGGTATGGCTGAAATGGAGACACCTTTCTTTGGAAGGACAGGTAAACTGGGGGGTGTTTAGTCAATGTTCACATTCAGCTTAATTTCCAGAATCTGTTGAACAGAAACAGATGGATAAAATGATCAAGATTTCAGCTGCAAAGAGTTAATGGTAAGTAGACAGACTTTTGAAGTTAGCCAACTCTGTAGATATCAGGATCTTCTGCTTTGCAGAGGCTGGCACTGTACGTAAGAACTGTGGGACCAGAAAATAAACATCAGGGATTCTAGTAACTGAGGAACTGAAGTACCAAATGCAGAGAAGAATATACAGGTAGAAGACACAGTTGATCCTTAGGCTATTATGTATGTCATAATCTGGGCCAGAATTTGTCTCACAGTTTAGCGTGAAGCAGACACTACAGGTGATTTATGAGGCCAGAGACAAAGAGCCAAGTAGCCCATTACTGTAAAAATGGATTCCTGAGGTTTATTTATAATGAGGAAGAGTCATATCAGTATTTATCCTTGGGAAACAAAGAAGCTGGAGGAAAAAAATCACTTGTGATTATTTAAAGTGAGCAGAACATATGAGAAGCAGAGCAATGACTCATAAATGTTTTGGCAGACTTGACCTGTATCTATTTGGGATAAACCTAATCTGTTTAGGTTGGTGTCTCCTCCCTTTTCTGTTGCTGTTTTAAGAGCTGGCTTCACAGAGTTGAGGAGAATGGCTGCACAGAGGCCATCAAAATGACTGTAGTGAGCAGTTGTAATACAATCTTCAATTGATGATTTGACTGTTGGGACAGGCCAAATAGGGTGATCTTGTTCAGTTTTTAGGTTCAGTTTTTACATTTTGTTGCTGGAAGTCCTGTGTGTAGGGCAAGTTGGTTCATATATGTAAAACATTTTATAGTTTTCTAAGCATAGTTTATGGTTTTTAATTTATTTTATTTTCAGAACTATTTTCTGCTGTCATATTCTTTCTCCCTGTCTCTGTTATGTCATATTATTCTTTCTCCCTGTCTCTATCATGTCATATTATTCTTTTTCTCTGTATCTATATGAGAAAATAGAATCTGTCATCAATTTCTTGCATTTACTCATCATAGTTATTAAGCACCACTGTATGCAAGGTACCTTGCTGTATATTGTTAATAAAGGATGCCTAATTAATCCTTGCCTTTAAAAAAAATCACAGTCTAGTCAGGGAATGACTTAGCCTGCTTGGGCTGCTATAACAAAATACCATAGGCTTAGTAGCCTACAATAAACACTTATTTCTCATAGTTCTAGGGGCTGGAAAACCCAAGGTCAGTGTGCCAGCAGATTCATTGTTTGGTGAGGGCCTGCTTCCTGATTCTTGATGTCTTCACATGGTAGAAAGAGTGAGGGGTATCTCTGGGATCTCCATCCTTATGACCTAAGCTCCCACAGGCCCCACCTCCAAATACTGTCATGTTAGTATGGTTTCAACATATGAATTTGGAGAGAAAACATACATTCAATCTATAACAGGGAGGTAAGCATGGAATTCATGCATTTGATAGTGATTTCTTCAATAATAGAGGTAACTTCCAAAGGTCTTAGAGATATAGGGGAAGAAACCCTGATACACACAAGCATGTAGTCAGAGTTGATAATAAAAATATTTAATAACATGCATACATGAGCTCCATATGTGACCATATTCTGAGAACTTGATTATCAGCCATGCAAACACATGAGGGGAGATGCCCTACATGGATACAGGAGGAAACAAATTTCAAGTGAAGAAATTGCACAGGATAAAGAGATAACTTTCTGTTTTTTAATCTTTTTGTGCCCACTTCCTTATCCATAAATTGGGAATAATATTAGCAACTCTGTCCTAAGCCTATTAGTAGGATTAATTTGTGAATTCAATTTATAAACTAATTTACACATATAAAGTATTTAGGACATAGTAAGTACTCATTAGCTTATATTTTTATTGCTATAGTTGTGCATCTCATTTGCATTTTGGGTTTATACATTTTAAAGATCATGTATCGAGGTAGGTGTAAATCTAGAAATGATTTAGCTTTCCATCGATCTTAATGCTGAGGGCTTTGACATTGGTGACTAACTTTGAGACTCATTTCCAGAATGAAGGTACATAAAAATCTCTACTGTTAAAGTAATTCCTTTAGGGAATAGATTTTTTTCCCTAAGGATTATCAAACTTGAATTATCAATTGCCCACTGAATTCTTTCTCTACTAAGATGTTAGGTACGGGAAGACAACCTGAGAGAGAGAGCAGTCACCTGGCCTCAGGGGTGCCATTGCTCCAGCATGTGCCACCTGTGCCCCCACCAGGCAGTGTCTGAGTGAGATCAGGGGCAGCCGGCCCCCTCAGGAACCCACTGCACAGTAGCACCAGGCCATTCAGAAGGAGACATGCCACTGGCTCCCCTTCATAATTACCAAGCATTTATTGTGCCCTCCTAATAGCTAATGACATTTTTGGCTCTCCTTCCAAATCGTGGAAAGAAGTTTTGTGTATTTTATTTTTATTATTTTTATCCCATCAGTGAAATGGGTGTTGGATTGACAGATCTAGGATCTAGGATGTATTTCTCTTCCTGCCTTAAGAAAACATCAGGTATTTTGGAATTTGATTTTCTCATGTGCAAAATAGCAAAATTAAATTTTCTTTTTGCAGGTTTGGACATCTAAATACTTAAGATTTTTGTTTTCAAAGATCTGTGGAACACGTGGACCTCCTTGAGATTGGAATGTTAAAGTAGTAACACCTTGAGTTTCTGGGGTTTGTCCACAGGATGAAAGTCAGTTGGTATTTGTCATGGTTGCACACTCCAAGCCTGTGTATAGAGATGGCCCCAGTTGATGGCAGTAATGAATACAGTATAGTATGAAACATGCCAGGAATATCTTTGAGGCAAACTACTGTGTACTTTGACATCCTATTTTTCAAACATCTGAAACATGATTTATGAAAACTAAATGTCTTTTCCATGTTGACATGATTGACTGTGAGCATTACATCATGCTTTTTTCTTTCATAGACTTTATAGACATGAAGCAGGAACCATTATTTAAAAAACAAATGTTATAATCTGAAGCACAAAGCCACGATGGAAATCGGTGTTTTCATTGGCTTGTATCTTTGACACTGTTGCATTCACACCAGAAATCCAGCCTCAATTTGACTACCTGTAGGAGATTTTGCAGGATCTAATTATGCGGCAATTAATGAAGCGCTCTGAACCCACAGTGATAGCGCGCTATGCTTTGTTTCTGAAGAGAAGCCTATGCATTTGAGATAGGCTTGTTGAGAAGAGACTATTTTAGCTGAAAAGTGATGACTTAAAAGTATACAAAATGATAGAATAACAGGTAAAAAACTCTCTAATGGATTTACTAATACAGATTCTTTTTTTTTCTTCACTAAAAGCAGTTAAGCATTTGGCTATACAGTCTTTCTCTATTAATGTTTTGGATTAGTTATGACACTAAAGTAGAAAAACAGAGGGGAAACAGTGGAAAGAGGGAAACAAGTGGCTGAGGCTGGAGAGGACATGTGAGATATGTTACATGTTCACTTTTGCATCTAAGATTTGCTAAGACATTGATGGCTGCCAAAGGGTTTACTTGATTGGACATGTGAAAGGTTCCCTTAATTCTAGCTCATTGCTTGCATCCTTATTTCTTCTAATGAGCCTGTTGCTCCATTATATGTTGGTGTTTTCCTGTTAGCCAAGTTTTCAATTGTCAAGTTTCTCTGCTTCCCCTTGACCTTGGATAATTGAGAACACTGCACTGAGATTGGATTTAAGTGGATATAAGAACAATATAGATAGCAGTTCCTGACTCATAGCTGTGGTGTCCTCAGTAATAGGTTAGGGGGACTAATTATCAGGAACCTGAGAATTCTTGTTAACTTGTGAATGTAGGAAACCTGAGACTACAGTAATGTTTCCTCCATGCTCCATGATTATAGCAAATATTTAAATGTTAAGTGATAAGAATAATAAAATAAAGAGGAAGAGTATTGGTATATTTCTAATTTTGTGGGTGTTTGACTTACAATATTATAAAAAATCCAAATAATGTACCACTAAACAAATTAAATTTATCCTTTTTGTCATCATTTCTATCATTAATATTTTAATTATGTACACCTCACCTTGGAAAATCACATTAAAAATTATGCAAATAAACCTGACAAATTATAGGAGACTTCCAAAATTTTTGTGTGTCAAAATTTCAGAAGTGAGGTTTATTGAAAATTGAGATTTCTAGGTTCCACTTATAGAGTTTGTATTTAAGAGGCCTAGGATAGTGTCCAGAAATTTTCTCTTTTAATAAGCAACCAGATTATTCTAATTTTAGTGGTCCATACTATTGAGAAATAATGAGAAACAACGAGAAATACAGTTTTCAGATATTCTAAAATACTGTTTACGTTTCTCCTTTTTAGAACTTAGTAGAACCACCATGAGCTACAGTGCCCACTACTGAGGCCCTTCTGTGCCAGGTGTCATTCTAAGTGCTCTGCATGTATTAACTCCTGTGGCCTCACCGCCCAGGAGATGGGTCTGTTATTGCCACCTTACCAAAGGGGCACTGGTACAAACCAATTCTTTCACTTACTTGCTGTGGATCTTTGAGGGAAAAAATCATTTGAGCTCCCTCAGTCAGTGTTCTCACTTGAAAAATAGGAGCAGCAGAGAACCACCTGGAGGATTAATGAGAAAACACTTGGAGCAGAGCGAATGCTACATGCGCAAGATAACTCATATAAACATACCCCCCTGCACACACACACACACACACACACACACACACACACACTTCCCCAGGGAACTGCAAATACTCAGGAACAGGCAGAGCAAACTCTAATGGGGTTGTTTTCCCTTCTGTTGGATGAAGAGCTCAGCTGTACCCTCTACTCTGTACATTCCCAGTGGAAAACTAAGAAGAGTTGAAACCAAGCAGCTACACTAACAAATGGCCATTTTCTTTTTCTTGCCTTTTTAATGATGATCAAAAAGCAAAGAACTTAATACAAGGATATTTAAGACCAGATTTATAAAAAAATTCCTGGGATTGTCATAAATATTTTGTTTTTAACTTATCTTAAATAAGATACACATATATTTTAATCATGTATTTTCCTTTCCCCCTTTTGGGATTTTGGGAATGTTAAGAGCTGTCACATATTTAATATTCCTAGTGGTGATAATGGAAATACACATTAATTTCAATTATAGGATGTAAGGGGTCTAATAAAAGAAGACAGCAGGAAGGCCATGGTGAGAGTTAAGACAACCAAGATGGAAAGTGAAAAGTAATACATCTTGAAGCACCAATTAAGCTTAATGTTTTGAATAAATGGACAATCTCAAAAAGATTAGCTTGACTTGAATGGCTCATTTAGATGTTTCTACTCTATGGTCTAAAAACTTGACAAATGAAACAATAACCCCAACTTTAGTTTGCAAATGTAATGTTTATATTGATTTTTTTCTCTCATAAATTGCCTACCATTGAATACCATAATGTGCTTCACGATTACAACTTCTTCCTTTATGGGCTTCCACTACCTTTAAATTTAGCTGCCTGTCTTCTTTTAGTGAAGAATGGTGTCAGCATTTCTTTTTCTAGTTCCACATCAGTCCATGTATCATGTGTTTATTATCCATCTGTGTTCGTCTCTCTGTCTGTCTTTTAAAATTACAATTTATTTTTGGACTACTTGTAGCAATATTTACGCACCGAACCTTTTAATTACTTACACTGCTGACAAGCAGAGCACATTCAGAATTGGGGAAAAATGCTTGGTGCCTGAAAACTGAATTGAAATGGCAAATGTTTGCACCTTTCCCATTAGATATCCTGCTGAATTTATAGTGCAATGAGAAAACCCAAGGCTAATGTTTATAGTGTTTGGGGGTGCCTACTCTGTATATCTGTGAATAATATGATAATGTAATTGACACATTCAGTTTGAAGCAGGAAAGAGTGTAGGGGAGAATAAAAATTTAAATGGGAATCCTTCCCCTTTTCCAATTAAGAATTTCAATCAAATAGGCCTTTATCTAAAGGGTCATTTTGAAGAATTGTGGGGCTGTCACAGATTTCTGTATTTGTGGAATGAATATATTCATCATTATTCATCTAGCTCTAATTAGTGAAGAGACGGGTAGTTACTTAGCATACCTTATTCATTTTAGAAACACTGCATCATCTTTATAGACAAGCAACAGTCCTAAAAAAACAATGATTTTTTTTCCTCTGGTCTCAGAAAGCTTTTATTTAATACCTGATGTATGTATGCATCATACCATCCTTGAACATTGTTTTCATAATTTTCCCCATTCATTTGAAAAGAAACTTGCAGTATTCCCTTAGCTAAGATGAGTGATAAAATTGTCATAGTGTTCATGAGAGATTTGAATCATTGAAAGGCTAAACGAAGTTCATACTAGCTAAGTCCCAGGACTGGTATATGGTTAGACAATCTTAGTTCCAACATGGTGGGTAGAGGATGATTTGGTAATTAGGAATTTGGAATTACCTTTCTACCTTTTTGGTTTAATTTATTTTTCAGCAACATTTTTTTATGAGTTTATAATTAATATTGTTTCATATAAAAACAGAATATGCAAAACATATAAAGGACAATTATCCATATGCTTACTGCCTATCAGTGTCTATTCATATTTTTCTGTGTTTCCTTATATTTTTTATTTTATACACATGTAAATGATAGATTAAACAACTAGGATTTGGTAGGGTAAATTATAAAACAACTAATTTATGTTCCTGTTAAATCTGTTCTCTTGAATTATTTCTCTGCCCCCAGATGAAATCTCAGGCAGTTCTTCTACTTTTTATAATAACTCCAAAATAAATACAAGTCTAATGTAACAACATAACTACAAACTCTAGGGTTTCTGTCACATTCAGATTGGGCCACTTGTTGAAGGGATTATAGGTCACTGGCCCAGGGATAGTAGTGTGGTAATTTGGCTGGTACATATGTAATCTGATGGCATGTATAGTTACTGGTTCTTTCTCTCATGGGATATAGTTTCTAAGGAATACTCCTTTCCTCACTGGCTGCGTTGTCTTTGACATTGACAACACCTTGCCTCAAGCAGGTGGCTTCCCCATCACCCTGTCCCGGATACTGGGCCTTCAGCTTAGAGCCCTTCCACTGAGATCCCTATCCTTTTCTTATGGCCCTTTTGGGCAGGACCTGTCTCCACCACTGGTGAAAAGACAGCTCCATTCCTAGTGTAGTTGTTTTGTTCTTTATCCCTTTGTTATCTAAGCTAACATGTTGCAGGACGCTTGCAAATCTGAGAGATTTTTATTAAAGCCCATCTTGTTTGGCTTGGGTGAGGGAGAAGCACAACCTGCCCTCAGAATAGTAGGATGCAAAGCACACTGACCACTCCTACCAAATATATTATCACGTTTTTACCCTCAAAGTAGGTATTAGACCAAAGCAGAATATCTGTATGATCTGTAGGCATGTCTAGTATAATATTAGGGATAGAAATTTAGGATGTGAGAGGTATTCGATGTGCACTTATCTTGGCCTCAACTGATACTATGACAGAAAGGATCTTATTTTAAATATTTTGTGTGGCCTGGCTTACACACAAATAAATTCCTGTTTTTTTTTCATTTAACATTCCATCATGAGTATTTTTCTATATTGTGAAGGGAAAGTATAATATTTGATGACTTTAATAATAATACATTGTCAAAAATACCACATTTTAAAACTATTCCTATATTATTTTCATTTTTATCTATGTTAAATAAATCTTTAATAATCATTTTGAAATTAAATTCTTATCTATTTAAATTTTTTAAAGGATGGATTCCTTGAAAAAGAATCACTGTATCTGATTGAAATGAACATTTTAGGACTCTGTAAAAGTTTTCAGAATTATTAAAATTAATTTACACTGTCATCAGCTAAGTTTGATGATACTCAATTCACTATGCCCTGACCTGACCAGTAGTGGGTGTTATTTCTCTATGTTCATGTAATAACCAACTAGTGAACTCATCAATTTTAAGACTTCTAAATTTTAATTTTTGTGTATATTTTCTAACCTGGACTATCTACAAAACAATGAACTTTTTTCATTAAATACACATACTCCAATTTTCTGTGTTCTCTGTCTTACTCAGAGTTTAAGCAACAGTGTTAAATGATTATGGAAAATACAATTGTAGGAGTGGATTTTTTGCTGCTGATATATATTTTTTGAAGTATAGTTGATTTCAAGTATGCACCATAGTGATTCAACACTTATAAACATTATTAAATCCTCACCCCGACTAGTGTAGTTACTATCTATCAACATGGAAAGATGAAACAGAACCATTGACTATATTCTGTATGCTGTACTTTCATCCCCATAACTAATTTATGTTGTGATTGAGAATTTGTGCCTCTTTATCCCCTTTATCTATTTCACCTACCCACCTCAGCCCCTCCCTCATGGTAATCACCAGTCACTTCTCAGTGACTATGAATCTATTGCTACTTTGTTTATTTTATTTTGTTTTGTTTTCAGATTCCACAAATAAGTGAAATTATATGGTATTTGTCTTTCTCCACCTGGCTTATTTCATTTAGCATAACATCCTCTAAGTCCATCCATGTTGTCACAAATGGCATAATTTCTTTCTTTTTTATGGATGAATAACATTCCTTTGTGTACATGTACCACATTTTTATCCATTCATCTATTTATGGAAACTTTGGTTGCTTTGATATCTTGGCTATTATGAATAATGTAGCAGTAAACATAGGGGTGTTTTATATTCAATACATATATCAATGTGTATTGATATATTCAAAATATAGCCAAGATATAGTCAAAAACATATCTTTTTGAATCAGAGATTTTGTTTTCTTTGGGTACATTCCTGTAAGTGGAATTACTGGGTCCAATGGTATTTCTATTTTTAGTTTTTTAAGGAACTTCCATACAGCTTTCCATAGTGGCTGCACCAATTTACATTCTCACCAACAGTGTAGGAGGGCCTCCTTTTCTCCACATACCCACCAACACTTACTATGTATTGACTTTTGGACAGTGGCCATTCTGACAGGTGTGAGGTAATATCCCATTGGGGTTTTGATTTGCATTTCCCTGATGGTTGGTGATGTGGAACATATTTTCATGTGTCTGTTGGTCATGTGTATATCTTCTTTGGAAAAATGTCCTTCTTAGATCCTCTGCCTATTTTTTTATCAGGTTATTTGTTTTTTTGGTCTTGAGTCATCTGAGTTCTTTATATATTTTGGATGTTAGCCCCTTATCAGATAAATCGTTTATGAATATATTCTCCCATACTATAGGATGCCTTTTTGTGTGATGGTGTCCTTTGCTGTGTAGAAGTTTTTAGTTTGATGTAGTCCCACTTGTTTATTTTTGCTTTTGTTTCCCTTGCCTGGGGAGATGTGTCCAGAAAAAAAACTATTCATGCTTATGTTCATGTGATTTTTGCCTGTTTTCTTCTAAGAGTTTTATGGTTTCATGTCTTATATTTAGGTCTTTAATGAATTGCAAGTTAACTTTTGTATGTGGTGTTAGGGAATAACCCAGTTTCATTCTTTTGTGTGTAGTTTTCCAGTTTTTCCAATACCATTTATTGAAGAGCCTATCTTTCCCCCATTGAATATTCATTGCTCCTTTGTCATATATTAATTGACCATATATACATGGGTCTATTTCTGGGCTCTCTATTCTTCAACAGCATGGATTTTGATGTCAAGTGATAACACTGACAACTAATGCTTACAGCTTAGAATAGAATATATGCCTGATTTAGAGAACTGCCATTTGGTGAGGCTAGCCCCCTCCTCTTATTGCTTGTTGAGATATACCAGCCAGCAAAGTCAGAATTACCTACCCCACACAATCCTGACTCCCTGATCAATAAGAATATGACTAGGGAAATAGTTCAGTTTTAGAAAAGTAGCAGCCATAAAGATAGGCTCTTCTTTCTCTTAGCTCATAGAACCAATTGAAAGATTTTGGGTGTCTGAACTGTTCACCCTTCCTCTTAGTTGGAAGCTGGTGTTCATTTTTCATGTGAGTGTTGCTTTACCATTAAGTTGGTCAAGTGCACGGAGTTACTCAAATGTGGAGAAAGGTGTAGAAGAGAAAGAGGCAGAGCTGAGAGAAGACTTGGTGGGGTGGCCTGCGTTTTCACTGTGTGTTCAGTGGAAACCACAAAAGATTGTTGAAGCTTGAGGCAGGCTGCTAATGGTGAATCTCAGACTGCAAATCCCATGTCAAGACTGAGATTCCCATAGCATCCTCTAAAATAACAAATACGGCAATGGGAAGAACTGGTCAGTGTTAACAGAACAGAAAGGGCAACCAGCAGAGTTCTTATCCTCTCCAATGGCAATCCCAAAGGGACCTGTTCTTATTCCTTCATTCCTCCGCCCCATTTGAACACTGGTGTGAGTGAAATATTCTAGAAAGTATGTCTTTTCTCCAAACATGTACACATAGTACAAAACACACAGTCCATATTTTGGGTGGGTGGAAAGAGGAAAGAAGCATTTAATATAAATGAGTTTCCAATTTTAAAATGATTAGAACTAAGGCTCAAAGAACCCTGTATAATTATGAAATATGACAGCAAGGGAAGTTTAGCAAGGCAGCACAATTTTTAGTATTTACTGGAATAAAGAAAACAGTTTTATCTTGATACACAAGGAAATTATATTCCCCAGAAAATCAGTTATATTTATTATATGTGTTCTTGATTATAGTGAGCATGCATCTTACACATGTCACTTTAAGAATGTTCTAGGCTGCGGGTTTGAAAAGTAAGGTAGATATTTTTTACCACATTAAAGATGTACTTGCTCTCTTCTTCCTGGGGCTTCCTCTTCTTATTATTTCTATTTACTCATTTCCTGCCTCTTAAAATCTAACTTCTAATCTTAACACATCACCCAAATAGCTTTTGCTGAATTCAGCTATTAATTCTACATTACATTATCTGGGTTCAGTTCTCATCTTACCTGACTTCTCTTCAACATTTTTTGCTGTTGACTCTTCTGTTCCTTTGACTAGTTAGTTTCTCAATCTCTTACCCTTCCCCTGACCTTTCCAGCTTAGTCATTTTCTGGCTGCTTTGCAGGTTCATTTCCTCCAGACCACTACATTTTTGAGCTCTAGAAGGCTTGGTTTGGGGCAGTCCTCTTCTCACATCTCTCTCTCTCTAGCCAATCTTTATGGCCATGGCTTCAACTACCACCATAGGCAGATGATTCAGAAATGACTTTCTTCGGCCCAAACTTCTTTATACTCAACATTGGAACTAATTTTTAAAAATGTTTTCCACTTATATCTTTTTCTTCTCATTTCTGAGATAATTAATGGACTTTATCTTCCAGTTCTTTTTTGAGTAATTGGAGTAATCTGAACAGCTTATTTTTATTTTTTGATCATTCCTTTCTGTTATACCTTTCTGCTCTCATCAAATATATATTTTGTTCTATTCTAAGGATAATATTTCAAAGCTCGCGATGTTGTCTTCTATTGTTAGAAGTTTCTTTTCCTCATCTGTTTTGGTGTTTTTTTATTTTGAATTTTACTTTCAGCTTTAAGTTTTTGTTTGTTTGGTTTGGTTGTATCTTTTGCCAGGTCTTTGTTAGAATGTGAAACACATAAACTAGTTGTCTGTACTTTGGCTTATTGATAAGAAGGCAAAAGTGCTGGGAAATACTTCCAACATACAGTAGGCTTGGCTCTGGGGCCAGGTTATTCACCTGGCTACTGGAAAATCATGTCTATTCATCCTGTATGTTTTTTTTATGGGTCCATATTTTATTTTTCAACTACAGAGCAGTTTTTTATTTACACATTTTTTCTTTTGTTCAGTTTATCTCTTGCAATTAAACACATTTCTTCTGTATATATGAAGTACTATTTTCTCCTTA